>JARWLF010006483.1:0-11232 GCA_029853055.1 Scenedesmus sp. KT-U
GGTTTGCTGCATCTGGTGTCACCTGTTGTCACATTGGCAGCCAGCAGCAGCAGTGGTATCAGCAGAGCAGTATCATCTGCAGCTGTTGCAGGATCGTCTGCGCCTGTTTCTGACAAGCTAGCATGCAGGAATAGCGGCCGAAGCAGCAGAAGCGCCATGCTGAGGCATCCCGGTTTATCAAGTGTAGGTGCTGGGCGGTTGATCATTGTAGAGTGCTGCTTACAAGGTGGCAGCACAGCAGTAAGGTGCGGCGGTACAGGCCGCCTGAGAGATGTACGAGTCATATATGAGTCTCGTGCTGCCTTCTTCTGGCTGGAGGTTGATAGCGCAGATCCTGGTAGCAGCAGTAGTTGTTATGGGCAGCGGGAACAGCAGCTGAATGTGGTGCTGCAGTACAGCCAGCTGCAGGAGCAGCAGGAGATGCTGCTCAGTGCTGAAGGTAAGGCTACATGTCAGCAGGAGCAGCAGTGTCAGCTGGATGTAGTGCGGCTCAGCAAAGCCAAGGACTGGCACCATAGCAGAGCATTAGGAAGTGCTGAAAGAGCTGGGCAATTTGATGGAGTAGTACAGCAACAGGAGCCACAGCAGCAGCATGTTACAGCAGGGAACGCGCCATTGACTGGACTTGCTAGGATACAAGCAGTGTTGGGAAAAAGAGTCAATCCCAGTATGCTTGCGGCACACCTTGGAGCCAGGAAACGCAAGACACAGCTGCAAAGGGAGTCATAGTCAGCTTCTGTTAGTAGCTAGTGTGGTTCTGCTATGGCATATGTTCCTTGTTTGACAGGGCAAGTCTACCTGTTGTGTGTGGTTGTGTTGAACGATGTTCTCGGCACTGAACAGAGTTTTGTGCATGAAGCAGATCACGGAGGATGACTGCTGCTGGATTTGCAACACAAGCTTGTGGCGTTTCAATAGCTTCCTGAGGTGTCAAATCACAGTCACAGCAGCATATGCCAGCATTGCACAGCCACTTGCTGGCAGCAAAGGGCTTCCGACTAGTGCATTTCCAGCACCTCATTCTTTCTAACAATGCAACATGAAATGTCATTGCAATTCTGAGAACTTTGGCCAGTTGCTGCACCTTATATAGCACCTGACACTAAGGTGCTTGGGCCTGAACAAAAACGTGACACAGACGATTCAACAGTTAATCTCCAGTCCCACCGTCAGCTGATGCAACTGCTGCTCCTGTCTTCTTCATTTTCTTGACTATATCTGTTGCTATGTTGAATATCCCTGATGTAGGTTGCTCACAAGCAGCACATTTGCCATTCTTTGCGTTGCGCCTGCAAAGGCAACACCAAGCAGCACATGACACATAAAAATTGATCAGCCTTACGGTGTGCAATGATATTGCCAAGGGTTTAGTATGATTGACCCAAATACACATGTATGAGTGGCTCTACCTGCAGCAGACTGTCTCATGTGGTGCTCATAGGGCTGTCGGATTTGCATGCAGACTCCTAATGCAGCAACAGCAGCAGCTATAGCACTATACCATTCTTGTCCTTACTTGAGTGCACATGTCTCACAGAAGTAGTGCTTGCACTTGGTCACAACAGGGTCACCCTTGCACTCATGCCACGGCTGCCTGCATATATAGCAAGCAAAGGGTAGGTCATCATCCTCATCATCCTCCGCTTGTTGCTGCTCCTCATCCGCATCACCATCAGGACCCCAACCCTTGGTCAGTGCCTCTTGGCGACGCTTCTGTTCAGCATCCCATTCCTGAGAGAGAGATACAGACGACGCATCAATACATGAGTTCAACAGATAACTTCTAGGCACTCTCGTCAATGCACACAACTGGGTCGCAGAACAATGACATCTGCACATCAGGATGTCAAGTTCATGAGTGGCACATGGCAGTCCGAAGATACACCGAGATGCTGGTCAAGTTGGCATCAGAGCTTGCCCAGGAGACGTACCGCTTCCAACTCCCAGCCACTCTTGTAGTCGCCTCTATCGTGGAGGAACTTACAGCTGTCACCGTAGGAACAGAAGCCAGTTTCTTTGTAATCCTTACAAATATCCGGCTGGTAGTCAAACCTGTAGCAGCAGTCAGATCACAAAACGTGATCATTAATGCGTGAGATGGTGCCTCTCTGACTCGGCTGATGCACTTCCAAGCATGCTGCAAAGGGTAACAGATTGGCTGCTGCTACAGATTTTGCTGCCACAGGCTAGAAGCAACAGCACAGAGAATTCATCGCACATGGAATGCTATCAGGATCCTCATGCCATTTACCTTGCTGTTGTTCTAACAAACACATTTCCTCTCAGGGGTCCATGAGCTCCAGTTCCCTTCTCAGCTCCTACTGTATGACCCTCTCGTCTCAGCCCCTGCTTGTAATCTACATATGCGTTCTGACCTCGATACTTTCCGTCTGCTACTGCTGGGCCTGCTGCACTGGCTGCTAACAGCTTCTCCCTTTGAGCCCTGCGGAGTTGTAGACAATAGCCCAGATCATTGAGCATGAAGTTTAAGGGTTGATGCTCTGTGTTTCGGCGTTTTGCTAACTTGGTAAGAGTACCAGTTTCGTGCATAGATGCGCCGTACAGGAACCATAATGTACTGCATGCACGAGGTAGACAGTTTGTGTGCTGACAGCTGCACGCAACATCACCATAACATGCAAGAACACATGCATCCATCAAGATGGCTGACTGCATGCATGTGGCAATGCATAGAACAGGCACAGCAAGACTGCATGAGTAGCATAGCATTTGTTGATGAGCAGCAGCAACCATGAAAGGTTGCTTGCATGGGAGTGGAGACACCTCAAGTTTTGCAGGCACAATCCTGCAGGCAGTCCTGCAGCCAGCATCTTTCTTACCTGGCATCCCGGTCAAATTGTGTCTCTGTTTCTAAAGCACGCGTTGCCGATTCATCTTTAGCTGCCAAGGCTGTTGCAGTGCTGGCGTAGGTGACTGCGACTTCCTGCTTGTCGTCTTTCTTGGTGGTGAAAGACAGGGGGTCTGCTTTTTGCTGCTTTGCTTTGCGTACTACTGCAGTAGGATCTTCTTGCGCTGCTGCTTCTGGTTCATCAGTGGCTCGTTTGCGCAAGTTGCCACGGTTCTTGCGCTGCTTCATGGCAACTGGAGCTGCTGCAGGTGCAGGAGCAGCAGCATGCTCATGCTGTACTGCTGCATCTTCACCCTCCATGGCAGCAAGGCTGGCTGACTAGGGAATATACCAAACTTTCTTATAAGTCCAGATAACCAGGTAAGGATGTGCTAAGGCTTGAGGTCCAAGAAGAATCGTGAGGGGGACTCCAAGGCAGTGCAAACAATTCTTATTGATATATGCGCACAACGCCACGTTGCAAACTAACCGAAGTCAATTTCTGCGCGACCACAATACAGCCAACAACCACCTCGAAAGAGAGACAGGTCCCAGCATCAAGTGAATGACAACCGGCCCCGGTCCCGGCGTACAGCTTCATCAAGCAACACTTTAGCTCCGCAGAGCAATACGCTGTCTCAAAAGGCCATCGCTGAGTAGTGCTGCCCACTGGGCATCAAGGTTGCCTACCCCGCGGGCTGACATCAACGTGTTTGAACAAGCAAAGTTGCTGTCGTGCCAAATCCTCATCTTGACATGCCTTCCAGTATGAAGGATGATCCTATAAGTCACTGTCACAAGCTCGGAGCGCAGTGAAGTCTCACGCGCTTCGTTATCGTCAACTTTCATCACCAGCTGTGACCAAGCCATAATGGTGGGCCAAAGACAACAATGGGTCACAACCAGGCAAGCATACCTGCAATATGGCGAATGATAGTGGTTTGATTGGTATCCTCCTGTTGAAGTGTCCGTTTGTCCACGCAGTGTTGCTGGGTTCAGCAAGGCACCTCGCAAGCAGCAACAGCAGTCTCCTCGCAAGCAGCAACAGCAGTCTCTACCTGGCCGACAAACTCAGCCTCTGTAAGTTTGTACAAGCCGGTTTGACCTGAATTTGTATGGTGTGGCGTGATTAGCACCAGTTTGCTTCGGACGTGTTGCAGGACATGTTTGGGGTCATATTCAATGCAGCGTCTTGCAGCGGGTGTCTGGTATATACCAGACATATATGGTTGCTCATGTAGCTACCCAGCCCCATACTGCTACCGTGCCGTTGCCTGTTCTACTTGCTACAGGCATGAACTCAACGGCGCATATGCTGCAACGTCGACCATTGGTAATAGCTTTCCTGCGTACACAAGCAGCACATGGGAAGCCCTTAGTGCTGCAGTGGCAGGAGCAACAGCTTCAGGAACAGCATTTACCTACTACAGCATACAGCAGCCAACAGAGTCAGCTGTCGACAGCAAAGATCACGGAGAATTGACTGCACAGTCTCTCACATCGTGCAGCAAGTCGACAGCAGCACTGCAGGAAGTTCCTGCTGTACAGCAGGGCCCCAAGGTGGCACAAGGCACTCTGATCAGCAAAGCAACAGCACCTGCAGCAGCTGAACAAGTATCTGCATGCGATATGCACGATGGAGCTGGAGACGATATGGAAGCAGATGAGACACAGCAGCAGCTAGAGCTTGGCGCTGTTCCAGCAAGCGCCTCACCTGCACATGCTGCTGCTGTGAGCGGACACAGCAGCCACAGCAGCAAAGCAGGTGACCCTGCAGTACAGCAATCAAGCAGCAGAAGTGGCAGAGGCATCAGCAGTAGCAAGGGGCAAACATCAACAAGAGCTGCAGCTGCAGCAACAGGCAGACGCAGCAGCGCCACTGCTCACACACCCAGCCCCTCTTCAGCAACCTCGGCAGCAGCAGCCGGGACGAGGGATAACAGCAGCAGTCGCAGGGCATCAAACAGCAACATCAATATGAGACGGAGCAGCAACAGCAGTGCAGGAAACCGTACGGCAGCAGTTGTCACAACAGCAACCCCGCCGTTCCTGCGCACTGCAGCAAGAGCAGCAGCTCGCGGTACTTCAGAGCGACATGCTGCTGCACAGCAGCACACCACCACCGTTATCAATGCTCATAAAGGTAGGCACGGCAGAAGCAGCTGTGGCATGGGAGACCAAGCTGCTACTGCTGCTGCCAAAAGCACGGGAGGTGCCCCAGCAGATGCTGTCAGCAGCAAATCAGCAGCCACAAACAGTACTGCAGCAAGCAGGATGGAGCGATTGCAGCGCCTGAAGGCGAGAAGGCAAGGAATTGCAACGTCAACAGCAGATGGGCTGCAAGGTACTGACAGCAGCAGCAACGTCATTGCAGGCAGAAGCTTTCCAGCTATAGACAGCACACCCATGCCACCTGCCAGGCAGCAGCAGCAACAAGAGCCCGGATTGAGTGACTTGTATCCTGTGATAGATGCATCCGACATACGCCTTGTATTACATGGCAGTGCACCCTCAGACCAAGCTGTTGTTCTTGCTGAAGCTGGCAGCAGTGCTGTCGCTGTTGCCGCTCGACCATTGCGAGCGTCTGAAATGATCAAGCGCTTCAGAGAGGGCCCTGCACTTCCTCGTGAACAGAGACAGCCTGTGACAGGAGTTTGGTTTAGTGATCCTGACACATCAGCATCAGCGCTACCACCACCTCCAGCAGCAGCAGTACCAGCAGTGTTGCAGGGACATGAAGCAGCTATCAGCAGCAGTGCTGTTCCCAGTGCTGCAGCCGCACAGCTTGGGATTGACCATGCTGGTGAAGACAGCATGTTGTGGGGTGCAGCAGTTGCAGCAGCAGAACGCACAGCACCCCTGGCAGCAGCAGCAGCAGCAGCGCCATATCCTCTGCATACCAGTAGAACAGAGACCTGCGTGCATGAAGGTATGCATGGGACATACGAACATTCAAATCATGCGCCGCCAGCAGCTGCTGCTGCCAGCAGCAGTGCACCTAACCCAGGCAGCAATGGTGCTGTGTTGCAGCTGCCGTGGCTTACAGAGTTGGAATCTGGCAATCCTGCACAGCCCAGATACCTGGTTGCTACAAATAGGCCGCCAGCAGTAGTAGCAGCAGCACCTGCAGTTGAAACTGATGCCACAGCAGCGTTGCTGGAGAGATGTAGAAAGTTACTTGCCAATAAGCCAGGGACAACAGCCAAGCAGCAGCAGCAGCAGGGGATTTTGATCGAAACATCAGGAGCTCCGCCAGCCCAGCAGCAGCAGCAGCAGATGAGTCAGGTTGTTCCCCCACCTGGCAGCAGCACTGCTGGCAGCAGCAGCAACAACAGTGTGTGGCGGCAGCAACTGGTAGGTGCTGTAACCCTTGTGCTCTCATTGGGATAGCTTTCTGTTTGCAGTTGTGCTACGGTCATGCTGCAGCTCAATGCAGTCTATTTCTCCTGCATACTCTGTGGTGCTATATACAAGGCTATGCCACAATGTTGTTGGTTAGTGCTTGATAAAATTCGTCTCACCCTGACTGTGTTGTTATCATGGGTTGCAGCGGAAACTTCTGGAAGAGTTCGGGACGCCATCAGCAGCAGCAGCCACAAAGCAGCAGCAGCAGCAGCAGCAGCAAGACATGCCTCCACAGCAGACTGCAGCAGTACCAGCACTAGCAAGAGCTGAGGACCTGCTGTCAGAGTGGCGTAAGCAACGGCAACAGCAGCAGTCAGCTCTCCTGTCCCCTGTACGCCGGATAGATGCCGCACAGCGCTCCTCTGCATTAGCCACATCGCCTATCAGGCTGCTGGTGCAACAGCAGCAGCAAGGAGTGGGCTTCATTGTAGGACAGCAGTCCCCAAGCAAAGTGCTGTCAAGCACCAGCAGCAGCAGCAGCGGGCTGCGAGTGCAACCCCAGTTACCTGACATAAGCAACTGGCGGCAGTTGTTGGCTGCACAAAGTGGCAGCAGCAGCAACAGCAGCAGCAGCATGGGCAGCACCTTGCGCAGTCCAAGCAAGCCATCTTCAGAGGCAGCAGCAGCGGCGGCCGCGGCAGCAGCAAGGGCGGCTGTGTTATCAGCCGGTTTGAAAGCTCTGAAGTCGCCTGATAGGCTGGCAGCAGCAGCGGCATTGGTGCAGGGCAATAGCCAGCGTGGCAGCAGCAGCATCAGTGTCCTTAAAGGTGAAGATCTGCTGAAAAACTGGAGGCAACGCTTGCGAGCAGCAGCTGGGAGTCCTTATGATGCTGCAACTGCTGCTGCGGCCACTACAGCGATCGACAATGATAGGAGCGTTGATGTGACTGAAACAGCAGATGCTGCTGCTGCTGCTGCTGCTGCTGCTGCTGCTGGTGGTGGTGATGCTGATAAGATTGTTGCAGAAGTTGCATTGCCATTACAGAGACCCACACCATCATCAGATTTGACATCACCTGCAGCAGCAGCAGCAGCAGCAGTACTGGGTAGTCATAGTGACCCTCTGTCATCCCCTATCACAGCAGCAGCCATCGCCGCCGTCGCTACTGCTGCCGCAACAGCAGCAGCGCTATCACCGCCTGCAGCAGCACGGGCGCTGTTTCCTGCCACTGGATCAGCTAGCCCTGGCAGCAGCAGGAGCAGGAGCAGCAGCAGTAGTAGCAGCGGTCCCACATTGCACAGAAGTGTATGTGTTATGTGGCCTGATGCACATGTTGCTGTGCGATCAGCTGATCAGCAGAAACAAGCGTCAAGCACTCCACAAGGTCTGCAGCAGCAGCAGCAGCAGCAGCAACAGGAGGTTGGAGGTCAGCCACAGCCGCAGCAGCAACCACAAATGCAAAAAGGGACGGCAAAGCAGCAATTCACAGAGATACAGCAAGAGCAGCCACCACAGGACGATGGCACCCTTGTAGCAGATGATTCAATTTCGAATCTTGATGATGCAGCAGACTGTAGTTTTGCCCCAACGGACTCCAACCCACAGCTTGCACTTTCTACTGGCAGAACCACAGCAGCAACTGATGAGGTATCTACATCTCCAGCAGAGCAAGCTGCTAATCCAGGACTTGACAGTTTACTGCAGGGTCAGGTGGCAGACAAGCCTAAGATTCAGTCTGAGTCTGTACCCCAGGAGCTATCAAGCATCATTGGTGACAACAGCAGCAACAGTAAGAAGAGTTGGAGAGCAGTACTAGCATCTCAGCTTGCAGCACTCAATGCAGCATCAGGCAGCTCATCACCATCTTCATCAACACAATCACCTACAGCAGCGGGAGCGGCGGTAGTAGATGGAGCAGCAGCAGCAGCAGAGGCAGGAGAGCCGATTCAGCCTGCTGAAATCTCTAGTGATCATGCACCAGCAACAGCAGCAGCAGTAGTAGCAGTGGATGCTTCTGAGCTGAGAGCTGCAAGTTATGACACCAGTGGGATGACGGCAGCAGCAGCAGCAGTGGATGGTGCAGCAGCAGTAGCAGCAGCAGCAGCAGCACTGGCAGCGGATCAAGGGGTCGATGGAGGTGATGTGGACGGTTACCTGGCAGCAGCAGCAGCGGATCATGTGATAGATGAGTCATCAGGACTTCAGACTGGGACCTGGGAAGTCCAAGAGCTGGTGATTGGAAGTCCAATGGTCATTGCAGCTGAACAGCAGCAAGTGCCAGGAGATTTTCTAAATGCAGGGTCAGCTGATGCAGTAGTACAGGGTAAGGCTGGAAATTCAATACCTAGTGACAGCATAGCAGCAGACGCTGCAGAAGCGGCAGCGGTGACAGCAGCAGCAGCAGCACAAGAAACAGCCAAGGACGGTGACAAACACCTGCAGGTCCAGTGTCAGCAGCAGCAGCAGCGGCAGCAGTCGCATGCCCGAAGAAAACTGCAGTTGGAGCTTGGTGGTGACAGCGGCAGTGGTGACAGCATTACACCACTGCCACAACACCCTCTTACTGCAGCTTTCTGTGGGCCTGCGACCGCTGCTGCTGCTGCTGGTGCTGGCAGCAGTGATATTGACAGTCTCATATCGCCTAAGACACTTGTGAAGCAATGGGCTCCAGGCGGCAAATGCGTGCTCAGTTTTGCTGTACCTACTTCAGCAGCAGCAGAGGGGGTAAAAGAGTTATGTGGCAGCAGCAGCAGCATTCACAGACCTCCTGTAGCAGGTAGATGTAAGAAGGTTCCTGCATTGGCTGTGAATGCATTGGTAGCTGCAGCTGTAGGTGATGCATTGGTTGCTCCAGCTGCCGCTGCTGCTGCTGCTGTTGATGATGATGTCAAGCAGAAATGCACAAATGCAGCAGTAAAAGATGCGGTAATCAGCAGCAAGGCAAAACGGTTTGACACCAAGGCATTGCCGACTAGGCAGCAAGAAACAGCAACAGTAGCAGTTGCAGAAGAAGCAGCAGAAGCTGGGGTGACAGAGGGACATACAGTAGCCAGCAGCCAGTGCAACGTCTCCTCTAGCCCATGCAGTCCCGCTGCTGCTGCTGCTGTCAGCACTCCAGCAGACACAGTCAAACCCCGTCGCAAACCCACACTATCAGTCTTGCTTCCCATGAGTCCTCTGACTGATCAACCTGCAAGCAACGCTACTACTGCTGCTGCTGCTGCTGGCAGCAGCCACCTGGCGGCAGCAGCAGCACTACCTCCAACAGGCAAGTCTGGTAGGACTTGTTACTATACGCATCTGGGTGTCCCTGCACTCAGCCCTGATGGTACTAACAGTCCCAGAATGCCAGCAGCAGCAGCAATACTGTCAACAGCAGCAGCAGAAGTCGGTGTGTTGGTTGAAGATGCAGTATCTGCTGCTCTGTTCAACAGTCCACCTGGGTCACAAGTAAGTTCACCAGATGGCAAGAAACAAACAGTGCCAGTACCATCACCACCCGCAGCAGCAGCAGCAAGTCCTGCAGGAACTCCTGTAATTGCAGATGTTGTGCAAGGTGTGGCGTCACTGATGCCAACAGCAGTGATGCAAGCAGCATCTGGTGAAAGCGATGATGCTGTGAAGGCTAGCGTTGAAAGTACAATATCGCTAGATGACATTCCTCCCCCATGTGTGGTATCAGCTGCATCTGCAGCGGTGCCCGTTGATAACGACTCATCAGCCAACACAGATCAGAGGGCGCACTCAGCGACTCTGCCATCAGCAGCAGAAGCAGAGATAGCAGACACCGCTGCTGCAAAGATCTACCATAGCATCAGCAGCAGCAACAGCAGTGTGGCACCAACCACCGATGATGCAGTTGGCATAGGTATCCATAGCCCTATTGCCAGCAAGGACTTGGCAACAGCAGCAGCTGCGGCTGCAGGTGCCAACATGCGGGATGCCACTGTGTCCAGGCCGCTTGAACAGCAGCAGCAGCAGCCTCAAGAAGCCACGACCAATCTGACACCGGCCTCTGATGAGGCATCTGATGACTGTAACAACAGACATGACATGACCCCTGCAGGTTCATTTGAAGCAGTGGCAGCAGCAGAGTGGGAGTATGCTGAGCAACAACAGGGGGAAGATGCAGAACCAGTAGCGGATAGCAGCCCAGAGCAGCAGCAGCAGCAGCATGGTGTAAGAACAGAAGTGCCAACACCCGCACAACAGCAAGAGCGGCAGCAGGAGTCTGGTTGTGATGTTCAGTCGCCAGCTGATGCACATGTACAGCAAAGCCAGCAGGTGATGTCTCCTTCTGACTCCTCTGATGTAGAGCAACAACCGCATCAACAGGGAGACGGCCTTGAGATATCTCTAGCAATAGAGGAAGTAAATGACACAGAATCATCAGCTGGGGATGAGATAGATACATAGTAGTTGCATCAATGAGCAGTAGCAACTGCTTCAGGCTAGCTGCCAGTTTGGGAACCCAGCACCTGCATCGGTGATTGGTGGCACTCTGGTGATTCCAGGCCATTCAGGTGGCATTTGTGTCAGCCTCGTTAACAGGCATTGCAACGGTTCTGTGTTGTCATGGCGCATTTTGTTCTTTGCAGTATCTACCCGATGGTTGATCGAGCACTCGCTGTCACAGCTGCCAGTGTGTTGGCCAGCGCCTTGTTTCATATCTCTTGCATTGCATAGTTTCAAACTATGGCATATCATCATCAACATCAACGATGATGTGTACATCTGACACCTTGTCAGCTTGCTCTGTGGGGCAGCAGCAGCAGCAGCAATGCATGTTTGGTAATGCAGACTATAGAGTCACTGACACTTGTAAGTTCAAAAGTGTCCCACTTATGGCTGAATTGATGGTTGACAGCTAGTCAACATTTTTGAACGCTCTGCGAGATGATGGTGCAGCATGTTGTCTTTCGTCAGCGAGGTTTTCATTCCTGTTGAAAACATGATATACTGGTACATAAGCACCGGTGCTTATGATGCCATGTGCTGCTTTCACCGTCTTCACGTCCTACTGTTGCCTCAGCAGCTT
>JARWLF010006601.1:0-10014 GCA_029853055.1 Scenedesmus sp. KT-U
GTCGTTGGCGCGGCTGGTCTACGTAGCATACGTGAGTCTACTGATCTGGCTGGCAATGCTGCACATTGCAGATAAACTGCATTGTACTGTATATATCACCCTGCTTTCGGCGGTGACCTACCAGCACTTGACAGTCCCCTCGTTGAGCTTATTTTGATGTTGCTGCTCTGCTTTTTATTACGATCGCTTGCTCTCAGCTTCAGGCGCTTTGTGATCGCAAGATCTCAATAGTCTCGTCCTTCTGTGTGTAGTAGGCCGAAGAGATAGCCAGCTGACTTGGATGTTCCGTGCAACTGTGTCACGTTCTTGTACGGCTTGTTACAGACGTCTGCCAGAGCACACTCTATGTAATTGTAGCATAATCTGCTGTAAAGTTCATCATCCTTGCGTAAGACTCGTGTCATGCGGCCCAGTATGTTGATTGAGATAGGGTATGTTGATACAATACACATCAACTGCCCTGTCAATCACCATATCTGGAGAACAGCGTGCATCATGACCATCTTGAGTTCAAGTCTTGCATACCGTATGCAACCGCGGGGTACTAATAGTAGTAGTAGTAGTTGTAGTAGTAGTAGTTACCCTCTCCAGCCACGAGGTCTTGGGACTCGTACCCTTGAGCCAGCCATACACTTTGATACAACACACCCTCAGGGTTGACCACTGAGTGATGGTAGCTGAAGGGATACAATACACGGTATATCCGATATATCCGAAGGCGAGGCCATCACTTTCATTGAAAGTGTGGTATGATACCACAAGGCCTCATGAAGTACTGCCAGTTTGACTATCAGTGATGAACAGCCATCGGTCAGTACTCCCCAATAACCTCAAAAGGCGGCAGCAACCAATCACAGCTTGAGCAACTTGTTGGAAGCATGTATGAGTCGAGCTCTGAGAACATACATCTCGTATCATTCATATATTTCAAACATGTACACCTCAGGAGCAACCCACATCGATGCAATATCACCAGAGACACTGTTTGAAATCACACACTGCTACCTCAAACTTTGGACACACCTGTTGACGAAGTTGACATATCACTGTGACAGCTGGCAGATTCAGCCATTCATGGCATCTGTCAACAGTACCACCACTCAACTTGAAAGCCAGCAGTATTTGCCAGACCGATACCACAAAGCTTGATACCCACAATACAGTACTGTTCTACAAGTAAATGCCGGCACACACTGACAAAACAAGTCTGCCAGTCCAAATTGCAGCGAAGTTCAACCACGAACCCATGATCGTCATGTACGACACCCAGTGCTGACAGTATACGCTGCCAGACCAGCAGTTTATCTTTGGTCAATGAGAACACGAAGCAAGTCACGGCATGCCATCAACAAGGACCCCATGCACTGATACAGATACTGCTCAATAATGCACACTTTGCAAAAAAAATGCCTACTTGATTTGTTGAACTAGCAGTACCTCAATCATTTTGAAAGCCCCCTATCAAAGCAACCATGCACGTGTGTGACCACCCTGTGCCATTATGTGTAGGCAATGTCGATATATCATCAACGGATGCTGGACTATCTCATCCCTTCCCACGAGATAGAACAGCACTGATGCAAGGTAACCACCCTCAATCCCCTTTGTAGTTACGATATAAGCAGTCAAAGGATATGGCGACCAGCCGCTTGAACATGGCTCTGCTGCTCAAACAGCCCATTTGCCATTGCGCACCCACATGTCAACAGCAGTCCTGCAGCTATCGTAGTTCTTTGCTCTCTGCAAGCTACAACATCACAAGCCAGCTTGTCCAGATGGTGAGCTTGCTCTTCTGCCCCCTCTGCTGATTGTTGCCAAACCCCCCATCACCCTGTTGTATTTGTTGGACAGCCAGGCACTGTTCATACTGTCCCCCATCTTGATGTCAGATGCTGTTCGAGCTCGCTGATGTACAGCCACAGGCCTGCGAGTTTCAGCATCTGTAGCGCTGTGGCTGCGAAGGTATGCCAGAGCACGCATGCGCCGGACCGCTTCATACATACCTTGTCTGGCCAAGGTACTGCTGACAAACTGTAAGCTGATGACTGCTGTGCCTGCTGATGCACTGCAGCTTTCCAGCTGTACTGGCACTTGTACTGCTTTGAAGCTGCGTGTTTGGTACTCTGCTACAGCAGGTTGCAGTGGTACGACACCACGAGCAATAGTCCTGCTCCTGAGGCCTTCAACAAGCATGATACGCAGCAGTAGCCTGCAGTGGCAATAAAGTCAGCAATGCACACAACCACTGTCAGCCAGGACCCATGTGTGCTGCTATAGCTCAGACTTTGTCCTTGTGAGCAGACATGGCAGCAATACGCATGCACAGGCATTGCTACTGCTGCGATCACTGTCGCCCTATGCACCGTTCAGTAGGTCAGCATGGGACACTCTTCCACATAGGCCCCCATGACCAGTATAGGATGATACATGAACATCATAGAGTAGGATGTGTCATCAACGACGAATGTGTCTGTGTCAGGGTCACCACCTACCAATCATCTTGTAGATCTTGCACTGTTCCTGGCAGGAAGCTCAAGCTCACTTCCCGCGGCAACAGCGATGCATCCATGCTGCATTTGGTTGCTTGCTGTTGTGTGATACTGGACAGTTGGCTGTTACCTGCTGCTGCTGCAATACCTCTGACAACTGTATCGCCATCAACTTTCACAACCTGCAACAGCATAGCAGCACAACAACTTAGAGACACAGAGTGCAAACAGCTGATTCTCCTTCGGCACGCTCAATGTGCCTTACTTCAACAAGTTCATGCCACATGCGGGCAAACATCAATCAGACTATCAATCCTGAGAGCGTACAGCAACTCCGACTAAATCTCAAGCAGACTCACATGTTTCAGCGCTGCTCCAGCCAAGCAAGCTCCTGACAGTACTATCTGTAGCTTCCTTTGTCTGGCCAAGCTCTTCTGCTGTCGCTTCTGAGAATTCACACTACTCAGCTTGGCGCCACTAGCAGCTGCAGATGACCCAGTTGAGCTGATCAGTTCCTCTAACTTCTGCCAACTTTGAGCTCCAGCAAGCTTCACGGAGTTGATGAACAGTTTGACCGGTACTCGAGCTGTTGGTCTCCTGCAAGTTACTGTATCAGTGACTACCGGTAACACCAACTCAGCAGCCACTGGCTTATGGTCACTGGTGGTGATGTCTGCTGCTGTGTAGTAGCTGCTGATGGTTGCTGACTTGTGTGGTAGTGCTGACTTGACCAGCACACGGTCACACCATGCAGGGGACCGAGCTGGATTGTAACGGAACCCCGGCTCACCCTTCAGCACCTGGATTCACGAACACATAGCAAACACACTAGGGATGTCAGCTTAACTTACAGGAGTCTCCATCACTGAAGCCAACTCGGTATTGCATTGCATTGCAGCACCCTCAACACTTGGATCATCAAGTGGTCAAACAAAGCTGTTGTGCAGGGAGTACACTGCTGCACATACCTCAAGCATGAGGCTACAAAGTGGGTTCTACTGCCATGCATCGCTTCCTAATTGCCAGGCCTCATTGACTAGTTTTCAATCTGTGAGCCTCACCTTGAAAGTTGGCTTGAAAGAGATGTCACATTCTTTGAACCCTGCAAACACTCGACCAGCTTGCTGCTCTCTCCTCAGTTGGTCAAGCACCATGAGCTGTTTGAAGTGACCTTGCTCAATGTCAGCACACAGGGCTTCAAAGTCATCTGGGTCTGGACTGTCAGACTGCGTCTCAGCCTGCACCACACGGGGTAAAGCAGAAGACGGGGACAGTCAACACAACATGCAGCACATGATATCTGTCGTTCTTCCAATATCATCCTTGCACAGCTAACAAGTGCTGATGAAGTCATTCACATGCGAACGAAATGCCAGTAGCACATGTCAGACAGCATGTCCGCCAACCTGAAACTCCAACGATCCCAGAATCCAAGAACAGAAGCTGTGTAACAGTCTCACCTGCTTGCCATACTCCAGCCTGTAGTTCAGGTCTCCCATCCAAACAGTATGATGACTTTTGGTGACAAGATCTGACCCCCTGGCAGCAGCATGTTCGTGGTTCAAACGCAGATTGTTACAGATCTCTGCTACATCGCGGTTGCGCTGAGCTGTCTTGCTTTGATGTGCAGCCAGATGAGAGCAGACAAAGGTCAGCCAGGTGTTGTCCAGCTTCAGAGAGGCCGCCACACCACCTTTGTTCACTCCAACACTGCATGAACAAGACAGAACTTGTCAGAGAGGTTGAGGTCCTTCACTTAGCTGGGGATGGGAGTCCAAAAGCTCAGGTCAAACATGCATCAGGATGGTCTTGTGCACAACTCGACTGTTGGTCAGGTCTGTATGAACGCAACATGCCTCATGGGGTTCACATAATCAATCAAAGCATGTTCATATCATGAACGACACTGTTGCCATCAGAAAGCACAAGGCCCTGATGCACTGCTGTTGACGTCCTATGCCTGTTGCCTCATAGTCTGCGGTCAAGTGACTGATGTACGGCACCACATCCACACGAGCAAAGACAAGCAGCCGAGTTTGGAACATGTGCTTGCTGCACACCAGCCAGTACCTGGACACATCACAGACATGAGCCTGATACCAGCCAACACTGCTTCTTGGGCTACCATGTGTGAACAGCAAGTGCTTGCTAGCCAGGAGATCAGCCTGGTGAGGCAGCACTCCACACTCAAAGCAAGTCAACATCGAATTTTGGACAGCATGCACCACCTAGAATTAGTTGCTGGAAGCGGTTCCAATTCATCAGTGGTCCTTCACCACAAAAACACCGAAGAATATGAATCCCATATCGACACCACACCGTCGACAGAGAGTCATGAAATTGGTGAGAGGCACAAGTCTGCCTGACCGTACCTTCTGCCCAGAGCTGCACCAACATGCCGCTCCCACATGCCTGCACTGTCCACCTGATCCCTCAAGTAGTTCTTTACTCGCGACCTTGCAGACTTGACTGCACTGTCCTGAGCTACAAGCTCAGCCCCAGCAGATGAAGTCTGGCGCAGTGTGGACTTCTCAGCAATGTCTACTCCAGCTGCAGCAGATTCAGTCTGCATGACTCCTTGCCCACTGTCAGAATCTGCGCCTTGATCAGCCTGTGTGTCCCTGCGGACTGCTGCTGGGGCAGAGCTGCTGTGCAGCAGCCGAGATGCGAAAGGTGTATCAGCAGCACAGGTGAAGTCTTCTGCTTCACCTGCACCAAAATCGAGGAAAGCAGACAACCACTCGTGACACAAGCAGTATCATGCCTCAGCTGTTTGCGCCCCCGCCGTCCAGTGCCTTATGTGATACTGCAGCACCTCAAACAACATCTCTAAGATACCAGCTGCAGCATGCTTGCATGAAAGTCTTGCACAATAAGACAAGATAATTGACATGACATAACAGGAGCACAGCGCATAGCACCAGCAACAGGAGATGTAGCAGGAGGACAAGTAGCCAACTCGCCAGTCAACCCTCAGACCTGCATCAAATCATGCTGACACCTACACCCACCGCTGCTGTCAGAGTCAGTGTCATCATCATCGACAATAGCAGTAGCCTCAGCTCCAGACAATGACACAAGTGAGCAGCAACAGCCACCAGATCGTAGCGACTCCTGCAGAATCACAGGCCAGCAAGGGTGAATGACACACAACACTCTCAACTACGTGCAAGCATACTGTCAACAAGCAGAGCCCAGACAGCATAATGTAATGTGTGCAGGACACCACCATCAACTTGCAATATGCCTGCAGCTTACATGGGACATTTCAGGTAGAAGTCGGTCACAACCAGCAACTACGCTGTCCCACTCACTCGTCTGCTCCTTTGAGCCAACTGTTCAACAAGACTTCAGGCGGAGGAGGGATGGCATTCCCAACATTCCACGTAGCAGCTAGCACATTCAGGTCTCCATCGATACGTTCCTGCAGGTTCAAGCACAGCAGCGCATGCACAATGGTTGCCATGCAAAGCTGCCCTCCTGGACACTGGAGAATATTTGCAGCCCTCAGATACCTGCTCGAGACCCATGGTCGCAGGACATCAACGCCCACTAGGCACGAATGGCACTCGGACAAGCAACACAGGTCAGGTCAGTCCAGACAGCCAGCAAGAAGAGAACATCATTGCTGTCTTAACATGACTTGGTCAAGACCCAAGTTGCTTACTGTTGACAGGAATAGCTGGACCTCCAGCAGTGCCCCAAGGCCCTGCAGTCTGTGGCCTCCAAGTTGAAGCACTTTCTTCTCTCCCCATCCTGCAGGATCGCCAAGAACCTCTGACAGCTGTACAGAGGCCACACCCCAGATGACTGCAAGCGCACACACACAGAAGTCTGTGGGTTGCCTGTCATTGAGATAAGCAGAGCACACGGGTCTGTTCTGCAGGAGGCGAATTATGTGATTGACAAAGGATGTGCCAGGATTTCTGCTTCCAACACCGTTCCGTGCAGGAAGGTCTTCATCAAGATCTGGACCTTGCAGTACAATCTGCCCCTGCATGTGTTGGTGAAAGCACAGCACTGCTCACCTGTTCTGTTGGTGAATCTGTGTTTGTGTCTCAACGACAGTGTCAACATCATGTTCTTTGGTTCCTCAGCTGAGAGTGTCAGGAGACTGTGCCAGGCAGCGCAACCATTCGCCTGCAGGATACAAGCCTGCCATGGCCTGGGAGCATGGCCACGAACTCAACCCTTCCCTGACACTATGAAGGAACATGCAAGATAACGATGCAACTTCGCATGTCGCTGTGGGCAACCATACTAGGCTGGCTGCCTGATCTGAAACCATTGCAGGGCTTCCAAGTATTGCAGACAGACTCCATATGCCCCCCGCCCTGCACATACCAGCTGGAGCTGCGGGATGACAACTACCTTGACAATGTATCCTAACAACATGAGACAACAAGCTCTCTTTACCTGCAGGGTGGGGTGGGTCCTCTCAGTGTCTGCAGCGCTGGGTAGCTTTCCCTGCCTGTGCACAGCCACCTTGACATACATGCCAACACGCTGGAGCTCCTTGCTGAGGGAACCAGGCAGGTTTGTTGCTGCATGAACCATGACAGCAAGTCGGGGAGCGACTGGCGCTGCAACGTGCTGCATGGGGGCACTGTTTCCAAACAGCAACAGCAGTGGTGCATCGTCAGGGCTAGACAGAATAGGGGCACAAGGCCAGCATAGGGGCACAAGGCCATGAGCTACCCAAGCATTCGCAGACGCATATGAAAACCAAATGCCTTCTGCCTGCTCCTGACCAGCAATCAAGCAATGCTTGCTGCGAAAGCAAAGAACTCTACTACAAGTTGGACAGTGCGCAGGGCTGGAGGTTAAAGGTGCCAATGGACACTGCATTCTGTAGTGTGACTGGGCTATGTGAATGAAACAGTCATGCACTGTTGCTGGACTATTAGATACGACACTGACAACACTTGCTATTGCAAGCACTCACTGCTGCTCAAGAATGCTGGGTGTGGTCTTGCAGGCATCATTCAACAGAGGAGGGGCTGGTACTGGGACCAGGGCTGGCTGTGTTGCTTGTTGCTGTGCTTGAACCTTGGCCAGGGCAGCTTTCCATGCCAAAACTGCCTTAGGTGCCTTGCTACCCACCTCCCTTTGCTCCTCCGCGTGCATGGTGCTAGTTGCTGTCATCAGATCTTTGCGCACAGTGACCGCTATCGCTTCACTGAGTGCTGGCCTGAGCTTGCGCAAGCACTATCTCAGGACGCACGTTCAACACTTCAACAAGTTGATTGTAGAAAATGAAACATGATGTGCTTCTCCACTAGCTGATGCTAGCGTCATGGGGCAATTGAGCTCCATGCTCAACGGGTCGTTTGCGTGGCTGCAGCATAGACACGCCCCACACTACCCAAATAACACTGATAGCATGACTATTCAGAGATCGCCTTGACAGAAACCTGCTGTATGCAGTATGAGGACTATGCGTGTGTATGTACTGTTTGCACAATCGACCACAACAAAGATACAATGACAGAAGCAGACTGACGCTTGGCACATACGCACTTCTCAGGAATCTCAACAATACGCTCCAACCAGATGTGATGGCAGGTGTGTAGGAGCCCATGGCGATGCCTAGTTACCCGTGTTCTGGGACTGCGACTGAAGCAGACAGTGACCTCTGCTTGGACGCCCGTTGAAACTGCCTTTTCTGCTTTTGAACTTACTCTCAGCGTTGTCCAACTTGAAGTGTTGGCTGCACTACACAACACAAGCACTGGTCATCAGCCAGCTATTCCGCTGCAGCAGTTGTCTCCCCAAGCCAGTAGATCCTCCAGGGTTGTACTCATATTGTGTGACGAGGGCGCCTTGAGGCCATGGAGACCCTGTCAAGCATGCAGAAGAGTTGTTCCTCAGGACAGGCCAGCAGGTACTGTAGAGCAGATCATACGCATGCATGTGTATCGTAGCACGTTACTATCATAATGGTGCAAATTGATCTCTGCAGACCTGCCTTCAAGTGCCACGCAGCCATCACCGCACACAAGCGTACTGTCCGGGTATCAGCAGCCGCTCAGGTACACCAGCAACAGCATGTAGTCAGCTGGACGGTGTTTGTATAGCAAAGATATCTGATATACCTTCACAATGTGCCGGTCACGACGTCTCTGTGCTGTCCATATAGTGCGCATGAGACATATTTCACTGAGTGGCAGAGTCCAGTATGCCCCTTCACCGTGTGATTGCACAATGCAGCTGCATACGTAATTGCAATGACAAATAAGCTGGCAACGCATTTACGTAGCTATGCACTGACTGGGCAGGATCCCTCCTTACTGGACATGCTGAAATAGTGTCTGTTGGTGGCTGCAGTATGATACATATGATCCTGCACCTCCACAGAGGCAGGGCGGTCGTGGTCGTGGCAGAGGAGGCTTCAGGGGAGGTAGTGGCTATGGAAACAACCCAGGCTATGCGAGGTAAGTGAATGTCACCAGGGTCATGTTCCAGTGTGTGCCTATTCTTGATTATGCTTGACTGTACTGTGTTGACCATTGTTCAAGATCAAACCCTGTGCTTCATTGATGGGGTGCTTCAATTGTCCTGCAGAGGCCCAGTGACATATGACGAGGACAGTGAGACAGGTGACAGGCCCCAGAGAGGCAACATGGGAGGCTATGGCAGGGGGGGAGGTTATGGCAGGGGTGGCGGGGGGCGCAGAGTTGACCAGCAAGAACGAAGGGCAATAAATGCAGAGACACAGGCATTGAATGATGCAATTGCCAACTCAGAGAGCTGGAGGGAACTGCAAACGTTGCTGGAGTCAAACGTAAGCTCATGCCAACATCTGTGCTCCTGAGGTGTTGTGCTCGATGATGCTCAAGCAGTGACCTCGTCTTTCCAGGCAGTCTAGGGTTGTGCTTGTGTTATGTCCACAGCTTGTAGCACGGTATGATATGGTGACACGCTCATATGCTATGTTAAGGAGCTTTACTTTGTTCTTGACCGAGTCAGTTGTTGTCCTGCAGTCTCGTGCCGGTATGCCTGGGTTGGATCCCTTTCAGCTTGTGGCTATGCTGTTGCGTCTGACACGCTTGACAGTCCCGAAGCAAGGCGATGATGCACAAGACTACCAGCAATTTGTTGCTTCAGGTGTGCAGCAGCTATGAATGGCTGCCTCAATATATCAGCAATGTTGCCTGCAGATTCTGGTAGGGATCCAGCTCAAACATGCTAGCCAAATTGAGGCTATTTCAGCAGCAGTGCCGTCAACAGCTACGAATGCCAGTATAGTACAGTTGCGCAGGAGGCTGGTGTTTTGTATAGTTGGTCTCGTTCTGCAGTCACATTTGCCATTGAGCTGAGCAAGGCCATGGTCATGTGTTATACATCTGTATCTGACTTCTTCATGATGCCTCGACATATATGGCTGTAGTGTATGGCTGGATAATGGACCGCCTGCCAAGATTCAGATCCCGCCAGGTCAGCGGTTGTGTGTTTGCCGTTGGGAGGCTCAACCTGTACAACGCAGAGCTTGTGGGAGCCTTGATGCAGGTGGGTGAGCAGCATC
>JARWLF010006605.1:0-11026 GCA_029853055.1 Scenedesmus sp. KT-U
GAACAACAACAGCTACCTGCTGCTGTCATGCGGGAACTTCAAGCTCAAGTTGATGCAACTTGGCAGGGCCAGCAGGCTCCTGTGATTTTCTGGCAGAAGGCTCAGCAGCAGCAGCAGCCTGTTGTGGGTTGGCAAGGACAGCTGGCTGATTCTGTCATGTGGTCACCGCAGCATCAACAGCAGCAGACTCCTGGGACTTGGCGGATTGAGCAGCAGCTTCTGCCAGGTGTGACCTGTCAGGATGCCAGTATTACAGGTGTGGAGGTGTTGCAATGAAGTGCACCCTGTGTAGTTTCTGCAGTGCTGTACTGGAAAGCCTGTTATGTTTTGTGAGAGACTGATGGTGTGAGTATAAGAGACGCATGTCATGAAATGTTATGGAGTATAGCAGTGGCAGGTGCAAGGTGTTGTCTTCGGTGCTGTGCAGCAGCTGTTGTAGTCATCAGGGAGGGTTGCATGTCTGTCTAGATGAAGGTGTTTTAATACACTTCAAAGAGCATATGGATTACATTCTGGTTGAACCTCAGGTTTGGGTTTAACAGGAATGTGCTGCACCCATGCATCAGCATACTGAGTGGTAGGTTACGCTTGGCCTTTGTTGCTAAGGTGCATCAGAGTGGGTGTTCTTGTCACTCTCCCAACTTTCAGTACATCTTGCTATAGGTCAGGGTTCACTTGTTGGATCTGAATGGAGCAGGCAAGGTGCATCGTACTCAGGCATCCAGGCAGTGACAGTTTGGTGCAAGAAACATCCTGGGCTTACCTATATATGTGCATAAATATTGCCAGGGTTGGCATTGGTACTCATGAAGCGCATGCGCAGCTGCGATGGCACACTGAAACAAGTATTGCAGGCCTCTGTGTTTGTTACACTGTATATGCATGAAACTTGAATTGTGCGCCGTACTATGTGTATATCCGATATGCATCTAGTATATGCTTGTTGATGATCTGGGAAGGGTTGCCGGGGTTGGACGAGGAAGTGTGGCTCTTGCAGCAAGGTGAATGTACTGGCTCGTGAGTTGGCTGGTAGCAGTGGCCCAAGGGTACAATCCCTGTCTCAGTGCAGGAGCTTTGTTTGCTTGAGTTCTGTCCTGCAGAATATCAGAAGATAAACAGTATCTGCTGGGCAGCATGGTGTGATTGTGCTTTTGTAATGGATCAATATCTGTCTGCTGCAGGACTATGGAGGTTGCTGCCAATGGCATCGTGCATGCTTGTCCTTTGTTGATGCAGCTGCTGCTTGCCGTCTTGACCCCTCCTTGCCTCGTGGTCATTGCCCAGCAACATGTGAAAGAGACAGGAGGGCAGCAAAGCAGTTGACATGCAACGTGTATGTTGCAAATTTCAGGGCCGCTACTCACGGTACCGAGTACCGTACTCTTCAAGTTGAGCATGCTGTCCTTCAACTGTTCCGAGCCAGTGACATTCAACTGTGTGGTTACTGATCATCAAGCGCACTTCTGTTGTGTTTCTGCCTTGTTGAACATCATGTTCATGTGAGTCACTGCTTGTAACGAAGGGGTCTACCACACTGCTGCAGGTGTTACATGGTGGTCCACCTACAGATGCATGATGCCAGTGCTGCCAGCAAAGTTTGTAGCAGATTGACATGTCCATGTATACGTAGTCAGCAGCATAGGGTCCCACAATTTACAGGTCTTCTATGATACTCTCTGCAGCAGCTTCAGGCATGTAGGATCTCTAAGGTGGCATGCTGAATGCCCGACAATGGTGTCCAAGAAAGGGTGTCGTCACCAGTACACCACAGGAAGAGACGCTGATGATCTTGCGTATCAATTTTCTTCAGTGTTGAAGTGAATGAAATCTGCAAAGTGTATATATAGCCCTTTGACGGCCAAGATCGATGCAGTGCCACGGTGTTAACACGTTGAAGACTGAGCCATCGATACTATATGATATATCCTGGATTCCCCACTGGCTTGCTGTCACACAAGCAGCTGTACACTGGCTTTGCATATCACCAATCAAACACAGCGATCTTCGTTGTCCTTAAATGCGGAGCTCGTTGAGCTCAAGAGCGTGCAGCTCCCAGCACATCAAGTACATATACTGTATCATTGCCAGGTCAGGTTGGCACTGCATTACGTCCGATGAACGTGAGTTGCGTCCGTACATCGTCGACATATACATACAGCATGGTTAGCCTATTCATCTGCACCCACTGCCAACAGACAAATCTTGCTGCTAAAGCTTGTCTCACACGTTTCTTATGACCATCCAGGTCCCTTCAGATGGCTTTCATATGCAAGCGGTGCGTTCTACAACATTCAGCCCAGCTCATTGCAATCAAGCAAGGTACGTAATCTCTGACTGCTGGCCGTGAAGCAAGCCCATAGTTTGCGAAGCCTGGTCAGCGTGGTCGCAACTTGACAACAGAACCGCAATGGCACTGTCGAGCCCCCAAGCAGTTCCCACCTGGATCGAGGCAGGATTTCTTGACGTATGAAACGATCTCTCTTGCTCGACGCTGCCCGGGTTTCATGGCTTGCTCGCTGCCACGGTGTAACCCCGGCAAGTGCCTGGTTTGAGCCCATTGGTGTTGTGAAGTATGTAGTTAGATAGCTTGTAGATCTTTTTTGCGTCACGTGCTGGTCCAGGCACCAGTAGCCACGCTCCGAGTTCCGTCCATTTTCCACTCTTCATCGGCAGCCTCAACTCACAAAAGCCTTTTGCTTTCGATGGATCCATCTTCGGATCACCCGGGAGGCATAGACGCTTGGCTTTCTACTCATTGCAAGATACAGCCAGAGCTACTCCCGTTGCCGGGCTCAGACCAACTTCTGCATCACCTTAATGCAACCGAAGAAGGTGCTTTTGATTTGTTAGAGCTCCTGAGCGACGATTTCCACATCGGACCTGGCGCCCAGCAGGCGGACGTCAGCTTGCCTCCAGGAGCTCAGACTCTGCCCAATGGGCTTATCAACTGTCTACCGGGTTCAAATCCAAACCTAGTGAAGTGCAATGACACTAAAGATGCAGCGGCACATATCCATCGCGCTGGGCCTGAGCACAAACATGCAGCAGGGCTAACAGTCAAAGAGCCGGAAGCTTTAGTGGGTGGCTCTGCGGTGCAGACTCAGCAGCAGCCCTGTCATAGTCATCTATACAACTATCAGCAGCGGCATGGTCAGCAGCTGTCGAGACACAGTCAAGAGCAGCAGGCAGTAGATCCAGAAACCTTGGCTGTAGACCAGCAAATCTTTGATCAACAGATACCAGCGAATGGGCAAGTGCTGCAGCACACACACCTTGGTGGATTTGGTGGGCACCTACGACGGTCTCTGGATAGCAGCACGCCGTTTTCTTTGTCTCGGCAGCAGGCCTTGGGCTCTAATGTTGCAGCAGAAGGTGGCCCACAGCTGGCCATGGCAACCAGCGGATTAAGTTCGTTCAGCACATACAACAATGCCGCTGAGCTCGCTGCAGCTGCACAAGCCCAAATCAATGCTGCAGCAGACCAGCATGCTGTAGCAGCACAGGTGTCTCTTACAAATGCTGTGAATGCAGCAGCAGCCCAGCTCAGGTCTGGGGGCCCCTCTGCCGCCACAGCTCAGCTGCAGCAAGAGTTACAACGGCAGCAATCAAGACCAGAGTTACTGCTCGGCAAAGCACCATCATGTTCTTCCACGCTACCAACTCCTGCAGGTCAAAGCCTGCTGCAAATGATGCGAGCCTCATCTGCTACAGCGCAGGCAGGCACACTTGCACCCCTAAGCTTGAGTGTGCCTCACCCCTTTGCAGCATCCCTGTCTCCAGCTGCAGCAGCAGGAGTAGGGACCCCACATCAGTACCCGACCTCAAGCAGCAGTGCAGCCGCAGCAGCGGGTTTACCCACTGCCCCCTTCCTGGGTGCATCAGCTGCGTCAACAGCAAGCTTGCCACCTGCAGCAGCTACACTACCTGCAGCCAATGCTGGCCTGTCAAGCGCCGCTAGCTGGTCAAGCCCTGGTGTGATGTCAGCTGCTGCTGGTGGAGGTATGTCTGGGTTCCAGGGGGTGATGTTGACACCTGCTGGTGCGTCTACTGGTGTCGCTATGGGCTCTAATCTAATGGCTTGGGTGCAAGGTCTGCAGAAGGTGGCTCACAAGCACAAGGCTCAAGAACAGAAGTTCAAGCAGCGCCGAAAGGATAAGGTCAGTGCACAGGGCAGCACCACACTGTATGTCAGCATGTTGTGGTGTGTGATGTCATGCAGCCACTTGGTTGTTATTATACCCCTGCTGCTGGGACACACTCAGCTGCAGGCGCTGTCCCTCGAGCACATGGCACTGAAGGCAAAGGCCAGAGCTCTGGATCAACTGGTGGCGTCTGCAGGTGATGACGTGTCCTTGATGGAGGAGCAGCTGGCAAAGCTGGATCTCAAGTCAGACTCAAAGACAGAGAGTCAGGAGGCCAAAGCAGCGGCAGCTGCTGCTGTTGCAGCCCTGCAGGGCGAGGCAATGTGGCCGGCACCACAGCACCAGACAATGCAGCCACAGCCTACACAAATGCTTTGGCAGCAACAGCAGCAGATGGCGATGATGATGCAGCAGGGCCCAATGCAGCAACAGCAGCGGCAGCAGCAGCGGGCTGCTGATAGGCCTGTGCAGCACTACCGTCAGCTTCATCAGCAAGGTCTCCGGCATCTTATGGTGACCGAGTTGGAATCTTTGGAGGATATTCTGAGTGGTGTGGGTGGTGCAACATCAGCAGCACCAGCAGTATCAACAGGTCCAGCAGCGATGTCATCGACAAGCGGCGCAGTAGAACAGCAGCAGCAAGCAGCCATGGCAGGTCTGATGTTTGGATTGGGGGTGCAGCAGCAAGAAGATCTTCCTCACGCTGCCTCCACTGTTGGTAGCAGTGGCAGTGGCCTCACCGGCAGCACCGCTGGAGATACTGCTGCTACGAGCAGCTGCACAAGTACTCCAGGTGTGGAGGGCAGTCTGTTGGGCACTGCCGCAGCTGCTGCAGCAGCAGCGCATACTGTTGCTGCTGGTGGGCAAGCTGGCCTACTGGTGGCATCCCCGGCTGATGCAAGCACAGATCCTGTAAACCCTATGTCCTACTCTGGCCCCTTGCTGCTGCCCGGGCCTGCACCAATTGAGGAGAAGCTTCCAGAGATCCAGGCTCTGCATAAGCGAGTAGTTGCGCAGCTCATGCCGCTGCTGTTGCAAGTGCAGCAGGAGCAGCTGCAGCAGCAGTTTGCACGGGAGTCGCAGCAGGATCAGCAGCTGCCGCCGATGCCAACGTTGCTTGAGACTCCTGCCATGAAGAGGTTGACAGAGATTATGTTGGATTACAGCCGTGAGTTGCATACGTTTGCTATTGGCAACAGAGTTACCACGCAGCAGCTGTACACGCTGAACATTGAGACCGGGGTGTTGGGTCAGCCCCCACCTGAAGGGCATTGGAAGAAGGTTGCTGTGCTTTTGAAAGATAGGTAAGCACTTTGTTGGGTTGAGCTCAGCCCTTGCGAGCTGCCTGTATGCTTGTTATCAATATCTCAGAATGCTTGGACTAAGAGCGTTGGTGAGTCAGATGTGAGTGCGGGCTTGTTGATTGCAATGCATCTTGTGATCTGTTATTGCTGAGTCTAGTACTGCTGTTGCTGTGCTGCTCTCTTGTGCAGGTTGACCTCTCAGCAGTTGGCTGATCTGTGTGTAGCTCGTCAGCTGTACAGCAGTACAGTGATGAAGATCAAGCAGCAGCGGCAACTGCTGGTGTTGCAGCTACAGCAGCTGTTGGAGAGGTACACTGGCCTGGAGCATTACACAACAGACAAGGTGCACTCGGCAGTATCAGGTAGGCCTCAGTAATGGCCTGCAGTGGCAAGAGAAGTGCTTGTGCCAAAGCGGTGATAGCATAGCACCTGTGATATGCGCGATTGAGAGGATCGCTCAGAGTCTGAGCGATGCTCGGTGAAATCTGCTCTCATCAGCTTGTTCAGCGAGTATGCGATCACTCAACATTTCACTGTAGGTTTGTAAGTACATGTACATGCGTGTCTTGTTGCAGGTCCCCACTGTGAGGGTGTTGCTATTCTTGATGCCATTGACACCAACATGCGCAAGGAGTACACGCTGGAAGGCGTGTACCAGTGGATGACACACCACATCATCCCCATGCATGTGCTGGCGGAGATGGTGGTGCACTCGTACCCTTACAAGGCTTGTATACACTCAACTCTGCAGGTAATGCGCAAAAGTCATACATTCATACTTTCAGGATTGCAACGATCTGACTGTAGATGAATGGCATCGGTGTATTGTTTGTTGATGCTCCATGTGGCACACCAAAGTGGGCTTTATCAGTTGGCGAGTGGCTGTCTGATGAGTATGTCTGTGTCTGCCTTGCTGTGTGTGTTCAGGAGTTGATCCGTGATCAGCCCATGCCGGCACTGACTGCAGTCCAACAGCTACAACTGCAGCAGCTTCAGGACCAGCAGGCACAGCTGATGTCACAGCAGCAGACCGCAGTACTGCTCGCACAGCAGCAGCAAGCAGCAGCTTTGGTCTCACAGCAGCAGCAGCAAGCAGCACAGTCACTGCAGCTCTTGCAGCAGCAACAGCAGCTTCTGTGTGCTGCTGCAGGCAGCTATGGCAGCTACATGCAGCAGACAGCTTCAGGCATGTTTGGACCAACCAGGTAGTGTATATCAGCTGTTGCTGTGCTTGTGAGTCCAGTGACACCTGCAAGGTTGCTTGCTGGGATGTGTTTGTGAATGTGTCGCTTGTGACATTGGTGTGGAGGGACCCTTCTGTTTCGCATTGGCAAGTTACTGTTGCTTTGTAGGGCCAGCTCAGCATAGTGACAGCTAGCGATGGTTGGCATGTGCACTGTAGTAGTTTGGGTTCTGTTCTACTGTCCTCCAGTGATGTCTGGTTCAGAGTCTGTCAAATTGCTGTCTTCTGCTGTGCTGCTGCATGGCACCTGCACCGTGTCAGCCTTCAGCATCAGTATGGCAGGCCTTTTCGAGTGTTGACAACAGCAGAGTTGCATTGCAGTTATACCATGCCGCATGGTGATGATGCCTGTCATCATGGCTGAGTAGATCTATGCGGAGTGCTGTTCTGTTCTTCAGAAAGTAAACTCTATGATTTCAGTTTCATTTCAGTGCCAGCGGCAGTTTTGCTGGGCCTTGTTGACCGATCGAAGCAACAGATGCAGTGTGCTCCAGCTCTCGGGTGTTTTATCAGCAGTGCCCATGACCACACGTTCATATACCATTTCCTTGAGAGCTTGTGGCTCGGCATTGTCGACGGTGTTGTGCATGTTTTTTCCTCGTAGAAGATACTGAGGATGTCTTGCTGCAGTTGCCAGTGCGAGTGGCACTGTGCTGCAGACCTGGCTGATTAATTGGCATGTTGCATGGTGTGTCCCTCAGCACTGTTACATGTGCAGGGTGAATACGGACAGTTGTCAGGGATGTTCCATGATCTTTGGTGTCTTTTGCCGGCAGTTCCACAGCACAGTAGTTGATAGACTTGCCTGCATTGTAGCATACTCAGCTGTTCTGCTGATGCTGGAAGATCATCACAACATGCTTGAAGGCGACAGTGTGCTCTGCAGGACTGGGATGGATTTCAGCACTTGCAGTTTTGTTGCCTGCTTGTAGAGTCTAGCAGGGCACTGTGTTTTGGTTTTTGCTTTGACTGTGTTGCAGTGTGTAGGAAGGTCTCATTAGCTGCAAGTCAGAAGGTGTCATCACGCTGTTGCCTTGTGGCAGCAGCTGTGTTGGAGTGATGCGTTTCGAGCACTGTCATAAGATACCGCATCGCTTTCTTGCATGTAGTCTTGTTGCTCCAGAGAGCGTTCAGCCAAAAGAGACCAGCATACGTGATGACAACTTCTGCAGAATATTGTTTGTCAAGCACTTATTGTGGCTTCGATAAAATGCAGGACATGTATAGCTCAGCAGCGGGCCGTGCACAATTGAATGAGTTCATGTTGGCACAAAGGTGAAGTTTGTGTACCCTGAGCATGTGGTCTGTTTGGTGTGATGCTTTGATGCTCGAATCTGACCTGTTTCTTGGATCTTGGACGCTGTACTGCACCTCATACAATCGTTGCGCTCAGCTATGCTAGTATACTTCTTCGATACGGGGTTGTCAGCCTCTCGATGAGAGTGGCACAGGATACAGAATGAGTGGCTGACGACACGGAGCTTGCTGTGCAGAATTGTGGCTACTCTATCACACATAAGTGCCATAGGGGTCATCTCAGGGCAGGATGGGTTGCCTACTGCTACTATAGACAGAGGGTGTGTGTATGGTATGTGGGCTTCAAGGTGCCTGCATGGGCGCATTTGGTGACTCTGCCTCTTATGTTCTGGGCAGCCTTATTACAGGTTCGTCTCTATCTTCAGGACTCTGCTGATGTGTGGCGTCTGTGTGCAGTGAGGCCAGCCACCAGGCAGCTCCAAGGCATATTGGCCAGGTGTTGCAATAGTACCCTGCATGAAGAGTGGAGCTATCGGTTAAGGCATGTTGTGCTATATGCAGGATGTCAGGCGCATATCTCGATATCTCTTGCGTATGCTTCGTGTGGGTTTTGGCCTGGTACCTGATTTGCTGCTGTAGTGTGCGGTAGCATACAATCATTTCAAGGAGTCGCAGAACGGTGATTGGGGCCTTTCCTGCTCAGTTAAAGATTGGTGGCAGCGCCTGCAGCAGTATTCGTTTGATCCTATTAGCAGCACTGTTTGACAGCTGTGGTGTTGTAGGAGTTGTGTCACATGCTTGGCAGCAATTGATTATGGCATGCAGAGGGGCGTAGAGGGGCGTATGTTCTTTGTGTTGGTGTGCACAGCAGATTGCCGTCCAATGCCTGCATGGTGGTCAAGTTTGAACAGCAGCGCAGCAGAAACAGCGCATTGGTGGCCTGCAGCAGCAGATGATTATGATGTGGCTCCTCTTCTGCCCAATGTCACCCCGGGCTCGCATGAATCAGCTTCTAGAATACATGGGCTGACTGTCTTGGATAGAACGATTGTGAAGGTGGCTGATGTGCTGGAATGCTGACAGTACCGTATGTGGTGACTTCAGCGCATGCTGTGCACCTTGACCTATTGAATACGCTGCTTGAGAAGGTTGCGACAACTCCCAGAGCGTTGCATGCAACCTCATGCAGAGAACAGCAGCTATGCCCATCAGCATGCCAGATATTGGATGCAAGGTGTCAGACACAGCAGTGCAATGCAGCTGAGTTGCATAGTCACTGTAGCGTTCTGGTGCTGAGGCGCATGCCTTCTGCAGCCCGCTGGTGTTATGCACTGCAGAGGCTGTTCACATAGTTGCCATCTAAGTGCAGCTAGTAGTGCTAGTAGTCTGGTGTGTTCCTGTTGCAGTTGGGGCATGTGTTTGTTTGTGAGGCACCGTGTCTGACCATATGTTGTACATGTTGGCGAAGCATTCGAGCTGTTGTTTGCCAGAATCCGTGTGTGCCCCAGTGTTTGTGTTGCGTAAGCATCTGGCCAGCCTGCAGTGTGTTGTACTGGCGCACAGTGCCTGGCAGGTGGCTTGGTCACTATCTGTTCCAAGGTTTTTGTCGTGCGCACAGTAGGAAGGGTGCTGTTTCACCTGAAAATGAGAGAGACCGCTGGCATGCTCAGTGCACGCAGGTGGGTTGCAGCCTCATATGCAGTGGTCCAGTGTGACGTCACTGTACAGTGGCAGTGTAATCTGTTGCAGGCTAGCACTATCTGTTGCAGAGCAATCCTTTCAAGTTGACTCGTTGAGGTTCCACCGCAACAGCAGAGGAGCCTGCAGGCACTATAGCAACTGGAGTAGAGCCGCCTGTTGAAGAGGTTACCAGGGGTGTGTGATGTGCTTTGATCTTCGTCATGTTGGGGCCCTTGTTTTGTTGATGTCGTTTGTGCTGTACTTTCACCCTCTATTCAAGACGTCTGTGCTAGGTCATTCTTTGCTTTATGCCCCTGCTGTATGCTTTGGAACATGTGTTGTGAGGTGAAGCAAGCCTGAGGTTCTAGGTCACACTTGTGTTTGATTGAAGCCGTTGGCAGTATTGCTATGGCTGATGGGTAGTTTGTATATGTTGATTGGCTGCAGTGCTGTTGGTAGAGCTTGATGTTGCGCGAGTAGCTTATCTGATCACAGTGTTTTTGACTGGTAGTACTGAATATACATGAGGGGTTGTTGCAAGGCCGGCATACTTTATTGAGCTGTGGCCTGGGCTGCAGTTTCAGTCCCAATCAGCATGCAGCCTTACGCCGTGCTCATGACCTGTTGTAGCCTTGTGAGAGTCTTACGCTATGTCACCCTGTCCCTGTCTGTGGTATGGTGTACCTTGTTGTGCCACTGGCATGCGGTGCTGTTGTGCCGTGTAGTCTAGAGTATCCTGTGGAGTTGTTGAACAATCGGGCCAATGGGCCTCTAGCAGTGAGTGTATGAGGGTGCTGCCGCTGGCCGGCCTGCTGGCTGCCCATGCGCTAGATGAATTGGATTATGAACTAAAAAGTTTTGCGGATGAGGCATACTGGAAAGTTTTGCGGATGTAGGCATATTGGAGAGTCTTGCGGATGTAGGCATACTGGTCACCATTGGTCTTTTTGAGCGTCAAAGGAGCCTAGTAAGCATCACAGGTGCCCACACTGCAGCCAAGGTCTTCTTTGGATGGTATATATATACTACCCATAGTATGGTATGCCATCTTTGGATGGTATGTGTTGTTCCAGCTGCAGCTGGCCATCACAGTTGCTTGGAGTGCATTGGGTTGTTCCATGTAAGTAGTAGGTACCCTCTCTGAATTCAGAGGTTGCAAGAATGGAGCAAGGGCATTCATCTTCAGTAACCCCAACTTGAGGAGTAGCCACATCAATCTCCCGGCAATGGCAAACAGCAAGAATGATGTTTTCCAAGAAGAGATGCTGACAGATCTAGGCAAACTCTCTGTTGTTGACTTACCTAGTGACCATCCTTTCATCTGCCGGTCAGATGATGATGTGTTGAAGTTGTCGCACAGATTGTAGACATGACTCGCAGGTTGGGCTATTCCCTTGGTT
>JARWLF010006607.1:0-11880 GCA_029853055.1 Scenedesmus sp. KT-U
TGTTGTGTACCATGTACGTTGACATGCGCAACCACATGTTCGGTTGATCATGCTGAAGGACACTCTGTTTGTGTTGCTCCGGGAGAGTGAGACATGCGAGCCAGCAGAGGCTGGTTGCTACACACCTGCTCATTGTCTCGTTACGGGGGGTAGAATCACAATACTTGAGTATGTAGTGCGTAGGCTGTACGGTAAAGTGGTCAGTTGCACGCTGTCCCGCTACAGTATCAAACCGTCCACCAGTTGAGCACAGAGTGCATGAAGATATCCGCCCATACCTTAAACTTGCAATCTTGGCATAACTCTGCAAGGGAACAGCTGTACGCAGCAACAGCTTTGTAACCTGGGGATACCGCGTTTTCTGGAACCTGCGGCAGTAGTCTTGATCATTCGCATTTCGTGGGGGGCTGGCGAGACAACGGTGGAAGGTACCACAGGCTCTGATCGTATTGCAGCCTGAACATCGCGGTCACTGTCTACAAGCTGTGCACTCTGAAGCCTGAGTGCGGCAAGAGTGACTTTGTCTTTATGTCAGGTTTGACGACCGCGATGTCCTTCAGAACGCAATTTATCTGGTCTATAATCCTGCCACTGATTTCAAGCAAGACCCTAGACTCAACAGCACCCTACAGGTGAGCATACAGTGCCGTATCGAGGTCTAAGTGGCTGTCAACACTTGGTTCGAGCTGTCAGCTGTCAGTAAAAGCAGCTGAAACAGACTTCCTTTTCACCAGGCCTCCATAGTGACGTGCTGAAAGGTTACATACAACCAACAATCAGAGACAAGTTTGTTACTTTGTGAACACAAACAAACATTGCCTCAATGCTTGTTTACCAGCGGTCCAAGAAGCAGTCAATGGTCAACCTTCTCACGGTGACAGCCCTGGCAGACAGAAATGCTGACTCTGCACAGTCATGCGGACAGCCAGCGTCACTGCCAGACCGCCACACAAGCTATGATGCTGCTCTCTGCATGTGCCGAGTGACCGTTGCTGTCTTGTGAGTTGTCCTCTGCTGATTCCCTGCTGGGTTACCTATTCGTCCAATCAGCTCAAAGCTCTGTCTTCTTGCCCGTTTTGATTCCGGCCTTCTCAAGGTAAGGTGCAGCCAGCTCCTGAGCCTGGCCCAGATACTTGGTTGCTAGCTCCTGTGCCTGAGCAGCATACTCTGCAATAACCAAAACAGAGAGACATCACAAACATTAGGTGCAGGGATACTTGCCTGCCTCGTAAGTGACTATCATGCAAGCCTCAGCGCAGTAAAACTGTTTCCAGGTTGTGTGCCATAGACGGGATGCATGGATGTTGCCAACAGCAAGGCAACAAGCGTTAGGGCCTTAGCCAATATGTTCACAGCATGGGTCACAGCACAGAACACAGCATGCAGGCTGCTGTCAAAGATATGACAGATGCACGTTCACAGCCGTAGTCCATTGCTGCAAGGACATAGTAACGCACCTTTGCCCCTTGTACTGGTCCAGAGAGCCTGCTGCTGCTGCTGGAGCTGCAGGCGTGGCTGCTGGCTTTTCTACCACAATCTCTGGCTCGGTGCTATCATCATTATCTACTAGATCTTCCGTCGAGCATCTGACAACGGGCGCTGCCACCAACAGTGCAGCAAGAGCTAGGAGCATCCAGTACCTGCAGGACAAGGAACGGGGAGGGATGCTTGAGCATGCGCGGCCTGCTAGAGGCTGATCCAACAAACATCAACACGAATCAACTGACGAAACCACCTTTCAGTAGCAGGTGCGGTCGTCAGCTCAAGTTGTTGCATGGGTTACCCGCTATGTCCAGTTGAGCAGCACATGAACTATTGCATACAGCGTGATGGCATGTTCATTAACTAGTTGTTTCTACTTCGTGCGCCGTGTACGTGCACAGTACCAGTCTGGCTGCAGTTGGTGTGCACCCACCTGTGGGCTGCCATCTTGAGATGCCAGAGAATGGGTACACTGATTCTTCTGCTAGGGAAGATGACTTGCTTGCGAACCAGGCCTGCATACACGGAGTATTGTTGAGACAACCGAACGGAGATGGATGCCACGCACATTCACAAGAAGTCTGCGCACCTTTCTGCACAAAATACAAGCAACGTTTGTACTGAAATGGTCCAGGATCTGCTGGTTTGACTACTTTCCTGGCCCGTACTCCACACGATGCTTCTGAACGCAACCGTCAAGGTTTAAGTGCCTGCCGCATGAACCAAGCACGGGCCTTGCAACTTGAACATTGTGTGTTGCAGCTTGCCCTGCACACAACTCAAGTGCAACGCGCTTGAAGCTGCCACATACTTGCGGTATAGACCCATGGTACTCTTTGCTGACTTGGTCACTCTTCGGCTTACCCACCGCCGTGTACCTGCTCAACAAGCTTGTTGTTGCAGTCAAGCACGAGTAGCGGTGTTCTTTCTTTGCGCCGCAAGCCCACAAAAGCTGCTCGCTTCCTAGTTTTGTCAACACCTGGTGCAGGCACTGCATGCAGTAGCGCTGTAGGGTCCTAAACGTTCTCTAGTTTGACAAGACAGAAGGTTACAAGATGACGGAGGTGAGTTAGCGTACTTCCTACCGTGACTCATCATGTTGCAGCGTGCACACACCTCACAGCAGTCACCAGCAGTGTTACAAAGGCATCCAGACAACACTACAGCAGCAGCTTCTTCACCCCCAGTCATGTGCTGCCAACACTTGCTGGCTCACTTACAAAGGTCTGAACACTGCCATATGTCTGTCATATGTAGTATTGGAAGTCAAACGCCATGTACTGGTGCGAGTTGTGTCGCGTATGGATGAACGACACAAAAGCAGCCAAGTTCAATCATGAACGGGGCGTCAAGCACCAGGAGAACCTGCAGAGAAGTATGTATGACTGCAACAGCTGCGAACCTCTTGCTGTTGTACTATAATACTTGACTGAATGAGGTCTCCTCAGCGATACAAGCATATGGACTATCCATGCGCACGACTCTGTCCTGTACTGAGCTTGCATGGCTCGATTCACATCATGAACAGCACCACGAGCTGTCTGTAGGTACATATTCAAGGCATACACAGCAAGCGGGACCCTTGCTTTGCTGCTGCCCTCACACCATCAGTAGTACCGGATGAGGCACACATATTTACAAACACAGTGCAAGCGAGAGTGTGTGCTTGAAGTCTGGCGCCAATTTTGATCTCTGCTTGCATCAAAGTCATGACTGCGGTTTCATACATCGCTCTTGACCTTGTGCCGCAGAGCTCCGAGAGATGTCCAGGAAAGCAGATGCAGAGAAGAACCAGAAACAACAAGCAGCAGCGACAATGGACAGCATAGAGGCAGCAGCTCGCAAGCAGTATGAAGCAGATCAAGCAGCAGCCCAAGCCCAGGCAGGCACCTGGGTCTGGAATGCAGACAGCGGGTACTACTACAATGCAGTACATAGGTGGGTGGGTGGCTGACAATCTGTACACGCAGCAACGAGTGGATGCATCATGTGTTTATAATCAGGACCAGTGGAACTTAATCTGTCATAAGCACAGTCTGCTTGCAGTGGGACAGCTCCCATATGCACCCATTGTGCAGGTAGGAACTGTCTGTTGGTTAAAACCAGTCAACAACATGCTGGAAGTACACCAGATTGCACTGCTGGAGGGTGCTCCAGTGTTCTGCTAACTTGCATTGCTGTCAAGGCTGACTTGTGTTCTTCGGTCCTGCACTTGTCTACCTACCAGATGGTACTATGATCACAAAACAGGCTGGTACTATGGCGGAGATCCCGTAGCATGGACACAAACACCGTCTATACCTTCTGCAGCATTGTTTGGAGTAGCACCGCATGAAGGCGGGGACGCACCACAGCAGCAAGCAGCAGCAGCAGCAGCAGGACACAGCAGTAAAGCAGCAGGGCCGGTTGGTACAAGCGGGCGTGGGCAGGTAACAGCAGGTACAACAGCAGCAGCGGCACCGGCTGGTGCTAAGGTGGTGAAGCGGGTAGTGGCTCTGCCTGCGCACCCACAAGCAGCCATTGGTGGTCACCAGATGCCTGCGGCTGGCCGCATAGGAGGGGCTAAAGGGGTTGGGACAGCAAACCCTGCTTCTGAAGCTGCAAAGGTGGGCTGCAGCCCCGACATGTGCAGTGCAGGGCATCCACAATGTTTCTCTTCTGGGACTTATGCGGACATGTATGCCAGCCTCATGACTCGCTCACATCATCTAGCAGACACCTCATGTCTGCACATGCTCTGTTTTAGAGGACCAACATGTACAAGGTATAGGCTGTCAAACTCTGATATCGCCATGCGTTGTGCTGCTGTTCTTGTTGCAGCAGTCGGCCAACGTGAGTAGCAAACGTAAGACAGTGGATTCAGCTGAAGCAGAAGCTCTAGCCCGCAGAGAAGCAGCGAGGAAACGAGTGGAAGCACGAACAAAAGCAGAGTTTGGGTTGACGTGATGCAGCTGCAGCATTCCGTCCCAGTGTCCACTTCTGGGCCACGTACATGTCCCTGGATCAGTATATCTCTAGGTTGTACGTTTGGATGCCTCTTGAGTAAGCTTGGTCGATGTCTGGACCCCAGCATCAGAGCATGCCATTCTGAGATGTACGCCTTGGGTTACAGAGTGCAGTGCACGATCTTGGACCGTAATGCTACAGGAGCTCAAAGATCAGGCAGTTCTGAATAATCGTATGTGCTTGCTCAGCAGATAGTATCCACGTCCGGGAGGTAGACTGCCAGGCATGTTGTATCAGAAGCATTTAAAGCATGTTGTGGTACTGTACTGCTTGTGAGTCCTGCCATAACAGTGTCAGTGCAAGGCACGTACGTATATTCTGTTATGCTGTGTTGTTGACGAGTGATGTGTGTTGGATGAGTTGTACTCAGGACTACCCTGTTGGTGCTCTTCCGACTGCGCTTGTGGCATCGGCCCCGGAGTACGCCATGTTTACTGCCACTGCTCAAGACGGCTTGGCGCGATGTGGCTTGATGATGATACGGAACACTTCTATAACTACTCCAGCGCCCATGATTTATACAAGACGCGGTGGCTGCATGTTCCTGACACCTGACATGTTGGAAAAGTTGCGCCCAGAAGCACAGATGGTGCAAGTGAACACAACGCAATTGTAAGTACTGCATTAGACTTTGATGTTGCACAGCAGCAGCAGGACATACCTGCGATCAGGGTGCACAAGTACAGCCATCCAGGGTGCGAGGCTTGCTTTCGACCCTACGCCACATGGCGTGGCTTTTGGCGTTGGCGTTGGTGAACGACAAGGATGTTGTGATTCTGGCGTTGGCGTAAGGGCCTGGCAACGCCAACGCCATACGCCGGCTTTTATACGCCCAGACCCCAACGCCACAAAGCCAGGCCCCTTTTTGAAAGCCTCGCACCCTGCAGCCATCATAGCCTCTGACAGTCAAAGCTGCTGCACCTTCCCCTTCATGCAGCCTGCAGCTGCCAAGCCCCGAGATTTTGCAGCAGTACGGCAAAGGGATTCACAGTTACTTGGGTATCCCCGATTGGCCGGTGTTTGCCAGCAATCGCGACCCAACGCTCTTGGAGTACATCTCTAGCAAGCCATCCAACAACACCGCAGCATACCTCACCATCTATACTGGGGGTACTTATGTGAGCAACAGATCTTCGTAAAACAGCCAGAAAAGTGTTTGTCTATGAACAATTTCCCAGCAAGGCACCTATGACACACTACATCCTAATGTTGCTATGTTCAGCTTCACGTGCACGCTGATTCAGTAAAGATGGGTAGTTTTGCAAAGCACTCCTTCATGTGAGTGAGGTGCACGTTCATTGATGGAACCTGTAAGACTGGTGTTCTGTGTATCCTATATATCCTAGTAGCAGTTCCTACCAAGCAGCCCTCTTGTACCATGCTGGATTGCCGCTGCCATCACCACGCTGAGTTGTGTCATGTCTCTCACTCCAGGTTACTCCAGAGCGTTACATGCAAGCCATAGCAGCAATGCAGCCGGACGTCTTTGTCTCTCTAGCAGATGAGGTGAGGGGCAGCTTTGAGGTGTGCTGCAGCAGTGCTTTGACTGATGTCATGATGCAGTCCTGCAGGTTTGTTACAAAGCATGTCAAGCATGTTCGTACAGCCAGTTGGTACACAACAACACAGAGATGAATGGATCGTGCATGGCGATGTTGTGAACTGCAGACACTTTTCAGTCCTTTTCAATGATAATCCATGTGCTGTTGCTGCTGTTGTGCAAACCGCCAGGTACCTGGTGATGCTAGACCCAAACGTGTGAAGCAGTCTGTAGATAGAACGATAACTGTAAGTGCATGTTGGTGGCCAATTGCTCGGAGCTCGGGCAGCTATGAATGAACAATATTGTAGCTTCTTAGAGTATGCTCTTTCTGATGCTTCATCTGCTGGCGACTGTCACTGCTCAGGGTAGCAGCTCTTTCCTCAAATAGATGGCTGGACAGATACTTTACAGCTTCCTCATCATGGAATTGCTTCTCAACTTTGCTCCACCATTTCACAGCTCCTGGAAGGCAAGTGCAACCACACTGCACTGTATTGACATGCAGTGGCTTGATGAGTGCTTACAGCGCCACCAGGAGAAGCAGCAGACAGAACAGCAGCAGCAACAGCAGCAGAAAGCTGACAATGACAGATTGGTAAACGACAGCGTGGCGGCTAGCAGCAGCAGCAACAGCAGTAGTGCAAGCTCTGCTCAGCAGGTGTTTGCACCAGTAGTAGGTGCAGGGATAGCAGCGGAAAGGACGCGATCAGCACAAGCAGCAGCAGACAGGAATGTAGCAGGTATGGTGGTCTATACCGGGATGTGCTACCTGCAGTTCTGGCATAGTACAACATGGCATGAGCTTACTCTGCTGCTGCTTGCGTATCCATTGTCATAAGACTGTTGCTGCTTGCCCATCCTGCATGTTGATACCTTGTAGCAACGGTTGACATTGCTTTCTGCCAAAGTCGTCAGCTATCAGTGCGAACCAGTGACTTGCTCCTGATGATCTCCCCTGAACCTTCAACTGACATCTTCTTGCGTTGAGCATTGGTCGCTTAGGGTGAATATGTCAGATGGCACAGAATGCAAGAGTGCCTGTTTATCTGTCTGCGCAGGTTTTGCGTTGTGTGGTTTTGGTATGGGTGAAAGATCCTCGGACAGACCTGCACTACTAGAAGCAGCGCTCAAACATCTCCCGCAAAACAAACCAAAACTTGCAGCTGGACTTGTAAGTGTGACCTCAGTACGTTGATCACCACAGACACTTCTCAGGACTTCTCAAGGTCGCTGATACAGCATAGAAATAGCAGCTCATGGTAGTTGAGGTGACTCAGCATATACACAAGTATCCTTGTGTGTATCTTTCCTGCTAGCAGTATTTGCTGGGGAATGCACAGTAGAGTTCTATCTTGTGTGTTGCAGGATTCACCTGAAGACATTTTGCTTGCTGTAGCTCTTGGAGTAGATCTGTTTGATTGTTCGTATCCCACACAAGCCACTGCCAATGGATATGCTCTGTCTTTCCCAGTAAGGGAAGACGCTGACAAGCAACAGCAACAGCAGCAAAGTAGTGATGAGTTGGACATGGGTAGCGGCGCGGATGATTCAAAGATCAACATGTGGGCAACACAATACAGGTACAACCTAGGCAGGGAACGTCTGATTCAACAATATTTGGTGTTCATAGTAGACTTAACGGCCAACTTGTCAAGTAAGCAACCAAGCATCCAAGTTGCTGTCAATGTACAGGATGTTGCTGTGTGCTCATGTTTGTTGCTGTCTGTAGATTAGACAAAGGGCCACTGGTTGCCGGCTGCAGCTGCTTTACCTGCAAGAATCACAGCAGGGCCTACATACATCACCTCCTACAAACACATGAGATGCTGGCGGGTGTGCTGTTAGAGATGCACAACACACACTGGTGGCTGCAGTTCTTTGCAGCAATACAGGAGGCCATACAGCAGGGGAGGCTGCAGCAATACATCAAGTGGTTCAAGCAGAGACGGGAGGCAGTGCAGCTGCAGCAGGCAGGGCAATAGCAGTAGCCACAAGTGTGCTGGGGTAGCACTGCTGTCGCTGTCTGCCAGAGTGCCTGCCGGCAGTGATTGGTGTTGTATCATCAGCTGCTTTCTATGATGTCAACCTGTGGCAGGATGCCCTGAGAGTTTGTAACTTCTTTGGTGTTCACATGGTCGTTCTGTAACAGGGGTTGCCAGCCGAGCCGCTCAATTGTGCATGCGATGAGCTAACACTTGGCCATTGGATGGCACATCAGCTGCAGATGCGTGTCAGTGACTGGAATTGTTGCACTACACTTGTTTCTCCACATTACTGGATAGATCATCCAATAACCTAAAAAAACCCAGGTATTGAGTTGAGTCGGTTCTATACTCAGAAGGCTACTCAGAAGGCTTTCATACATCTACTGAGAACTTTGTTACATTGCATGAAAGTCTCAAGGCCAGAGCATGGCCACACACTCCAACGCCTAGTGGTGCAAGCCAGAGTGGCTCACTACGATCTGTGATCTCCCAACATTCATGAGGGGTTACCCGATACAAAGCACGAATAGACGATATATCAAACCAACTCAACCAACCAACCAACTGACCAGTGGTGACTCATTGTGCTGCCTTTGGCACCCCCTTGCTAGCTGCTACCAACGTGCGCCTGCCGAGCAACAACATCCCAGCGGCAAATAAACACTCCAACAACCCATCAGGAGCCTGGATAGCAAACTTACTGCCAACATAACTACCGGCAGAAGTACCAACCGCTAGAGCAGCCGCCATCCTCCAATCTACATTCCCAAGCTTCTGATGCTGCGCCAGACCTACAAGTGAGGGTACAACCATGGCTACTAAACTAGTACCCAGCACAACTTGCTGAGGTGCACCTGTGGCAAGTGCTAACATGGGTGTTACCACTGTTCCACCTCCTATGCCCAGCAAGCCGGATGCGAGACCAGCCAAACTGCCGGTAGCTACCAGGGCCACATCACGTTGAGTCACCGGCTGCTGAAGCTCCTGCTTGAAACGGGTGTATATGCTGCTAAACATGCTGCTGTTGTCTGGAGCTGCTGTAGTAGTGACGCTGACAGGAGAGGCTGCCGGCTGCTGTTGCTGTGTTGCTGGTGGGTGGGACTGTTGGGCCGAGTTGTCGGGTGGCTGCTGCTTGCTGAACAGTACGGCTTTCAAGGGCACCAGGGGTGCAACAAAGTACAGCCAGTAGCCCAACATCTGCCGCAGCATCTGCAGTTAACAGGATGGATTTAATCTCAGTATGTTGGGCTCAGGAGTTGCAAGTACATGCACCAGTAAAACCTTACCAAGCTGTGGGAGTCCAGCAGCTTGGCGGCAGCAGCAAGGGCTGTTGCAGCTGAGGTGGAAACACATCCCGCACTTGACGGTCCGCTCGATACAATGCTTTGAGCGCTGAACATACGTAATCAGACAGCACAGTATAAGATGCTGTGATCAATAGCAGCAGTTCTTCACATCATCTATCTCACCTGACAGTCAACCTTATGTGTCAGCCGGGCGCCAAGTGGAGCTGTCAATACCGCTGCTGTGGCTAACAGTACAGCTGAGCGCTCCTCAACGCAGCGATTATGCCAATAGATGGCTCCAGCAGTGGCCCCAGTAGTGGCAACAGCTGCGAGAGACGTGCCAGATATCACCCGCTGCGGGATTGACCTGCAACACAGGGCCAAATACAGCAACAGAGTTGTGACTGCTGTCTTCGAGGTTTCTATGCAGGAGTGAAAGGTCAGCCAAGCATTAGCCATATCTGCACAGAGGGTTGCCATACAGCATAAAGGTGTTGCATGCTACACCACGATGGATAAATGATTAGATACTTACGGGCAGGCATGCCAATCAAGACGCCTCCTCCGACACCTACCAAGCTTCCAAAGGCACCAGCAGCTGTACCAACACCAAGTGCTAAGCGCCTGGCTTTGGCTAGAAGCCCGGGATCAAGTTCTGAGACACCTGAAGCATTGTAACATACCACTGTGACATACCATTGTATGGTGTGTTTGAACTGCAAGGGTGAGGATAGCTTGGGTTTGAAGCAGCAAGATACAAAGTCGCTTTGCGCATCACACCAGCAACTACAGATGGTGCCTACTCAAATCCTACACCTGTCAACTGCATGCGGGAGCACTTAGTGCGGTGCACTGCTGCAGGCAGCAGGGCAAGCTGGCAGTGACCACAACACTCACTCTTCAGACTTGGCCTTCCAATCTTTGCTGCTGCTCTTAATAACCCGGTTAGCGCTCTTGGGAAGAACATACTACTCTCCAGACAAGTATGCTGTGCTATTGTTGAGTGCGCGTCTGCCACTTTGGCTGACTCCTTGTTCTGAGGTCCGACTGCAAGCTGGGCTGCTGCAGGGATTGTGGTTGGGCTGAAGCTCGTTGTACGGCTGATCTCTCTACTGCTGCTCTTGGTCTGCTGCTGAGGGTGATGCTGACTTGCTGGCAGCATCAATGTGGCCCCACATGCCTGCAGTGTGCATGCATGGAGGCTAAACGAGCAGATAACTCAGCAGTGGTGACTTGCTTCATATGTGCCATACATTCTGGACAAGTCAGTGTAGTTGAACGTCCGCTGCAATCCTGGCCATTGCTTTCCTGACACTGTTATAGCGTACTTCTCTTAACTGGCATTGTCTACTGGTGGAACAATCATGTGCAGCACCTGTGACTGTTGATCAGTACATGCTGTGCTGACAGCTGATCGACCCAGATACTTCACGTAAACCTCACCTTTCTTCTGAAAGTTTGGCCGTAGGTTTGGGTCCCTCTCCTGCAAAGTAGATATGTCATGGTAAACACATACTGCTAACGTGCACACAGGAAGTACTGGCCACAGCAGGGGGCTACAGCAGTGAATGCGACTTCATTAGTCAGAGTAGCGCACGCATCAGCGCTTACCGGTCGCTCAGCTCCTCCGTACGCTATCTGCAGTGGTACTACGACTACGGGATAGATTCCAGCGCATATCAGACCTACCACAGAAGCAACCTGCCGGGCACAGGCTTGGATCGTCACTACTATGATATCATCCGCGAAGCCAAGCACTGCATTGCTTACCAGTAGCTTGCTTTTCCAGTTACCAGACATCGGTGTAGCCATCCATGCGAAGAGCAATGCAGCGCACTGCAAGAGACAAGACCTGAATGGCCCACAAGTCTGGCAATTGCAAGTGAATAGCAGGTCGAAAGCAGCTCAACAACAGGAGTAGTTCTGCTCAATCTTTCAAAATACATACATAACTACGTGTCCTGTCGGGTGTTACTGTATCAGTTCAGTTCTGAAAGCCAGGTGTGGGCTATGTTGATATAACAGCTGTCTACTGCCTCCCCAACTTCATGTGCATGTTGCCAGGATAGCAGTGCCAGCCTGCTGACAGTGTCAATGACTGTGTCATGCTTTGATGCCATGTTTGCTGCCATCCGCCTGTATAAGAAACAGGGAGACGCGCACAAAGCATAACAAAATAGGCAAAATGCAACAAGTTCATGCTCCATGCAACTAGGGCCGCTACTTGTGATACTGGCATTCGCTGTTTGCTGAGATAGTACATTGACGTCCTTTCTGAGCTCACACCAATATACCCAGCATCACCTGCACAAAGAGTGAATGTTGACGGTGAGTAGCTTGCTAGGGAACGAGGAGTCCTGTGACTGCCAGCACAGGGTGTATGCACCTTGAGACTGATTGAGCCTGAGTCGCTTGCAGCGAGTCAACTTGCTGAAATTGCTGTCCCTGCACACTGGGGTTTGCATGCCATTGCCAGCAGAGCCCTTCGATATGGGTGATCAATGCAGACAAGTATGCCATACCATTCTGAAAATAGGCTGCAGGGCACTGTGGTGAACAGAGATCTGTCCTCATGCGA
>JARWLF010006618.1:0-10164 GCA_029853055.1 Scenedesmus sp. KT-U
GGTGGGGGTACTGCTGGTGTCGCTGCTGCTGGTTGTACTGCTGTAAGCGCCTGTTGTCTACTGGCAGGCGGAGGAGGGGGAGGTGGCTGCTGTATTCCTGCTGAAGCTGCTGTACTGTTCGTTACTACTAGTGCTCCTGCAACAGGCTGCTGTGGTGGTGGCGGGGGCTGAATGACGTTGTAGCGGGGTGGGCTCACTGCTGCAGCTGAATTGACTGCAGAAACTGGTGATGGTGCAGGTCGGGGTGGTGGGGGCGGCACAGCTGGGGCCATGTCATAGCTGCTGGGTCCTGCAGGTGCTGCTGCTGCTGCTGCTAAGGCTGGCTGCTGCGTTGGGTGATGATAAGCTGCTTTGCCTGGTGGTGGCGGTGGTGGACAGGCCAGTGTCCATGCCCCAACCTGTGTGCTGGCACTGCAGCTGCTGGAGCTGCTGGCTGTACGGCCCCTGATGGCATGCGCCCCCTGCTGATGCCCTGCAGCTGCTGGAAGATAAGGCATATGTGCGTGAGAGGCTGGGAGGGGCGGAGGGGGAGGCGGCGGTGGCATTGGCTGCACAGCTGCTGGTACTGCTAACGGGGCAACAGGAGGACCATACACTACTGGAGTCCTTGCTGCAAGTGGTTGCTTGTGCTGGACTTGATGGGTCGCCATGTGGGTATGCTGTTGATGCAGTATCGATGTCTGTACGGGCAGATAAGGCAGCTGTGAAGGTCGTGCTGGGGATCTTTGCAGCTGGGTAGCTGGTGTTGTGCTCTTGTTCATCTGCCAGTTGCTTGACCTTCTGCCATCGCCAGTGCTTGGTCTGCTGAGCCTGTCACTGTCTTGTCTATGTGCAATGCTGGATATCGATTCGATGGATGTGGATGATGGTGATGGTCTAGGTGGCAGAGGTTGACTGGTACATGCCGAGTCCAGCGGGGCTGACATAGCTGGTGCTGGTACCACCACTATTGGGCTGCCACAGGATATGGCGAGACTGCCAAGCATCAAGTCATCATGCACACCATATCATTGATTGTCATTCCTACAAAATCCATGATGGTCGACAGCACCGAGGACGAGCGGTTTCGTTGGCAAGGGAGTTGTCAACCAACAAGTACTTTGGCTCACATGCAAGAAAGGGCGTGAGTCACGGAACTAAACTATATCATAAGCCACGATCACTCTATTGCCATTGCCTGTGCTCGCTGAGAGCCACCCGATTGAGCCTTGCAAACACGGCCACTGCCCAAAGTTGACTATGCAGGACGGCGGCATTCAGAGTGACACAGAAACGTGTATGCTATCAAGCTGCTTAGCAGGGGAGAAAGCAGGTACCTTATTGTGTAACATGTTGCCCCAACCGTTGATGCTCAGCCTTTACAAGGGCTTTTCAGAGACCCACCTTGATGTAATCATTATTCAATGTACCAGCCTCAGCCATCTACTATGGTATTGCATCATGATCGGCGACGACAGAGCTGTTGGGCAGTGCGCCTGGTCCAACCTGGCAGACCACGTGACTGACTTTCCTGCCTCGAAACAAGCTCAAAGTGAACGCACTCGTTCTACCTTAGTGGTTAAGTCTACCTATTGCGAGTTGATCACTTCAGCAATATGCCAGATATTCGCGTCCGCGCTGTACTGTGCACGAGCGAGGAGTGTCCAGATGTTGAGTTGCTGAATGTAAGTAATAAGTATTATTGACATTGTAAAGCAGCAGTTCCTGCTCTTTCAAGGCACCACGAGCGGCAACAGATGAGGAAAACCTTGCCCACCACCTCGGAGGTACAGCGAAGGGTGCAGGAAACCAGCACTGTTCCTGCCTACAGTCCCTAGGCAGGAACAGTTCACATCGCTGTTGGTCAGCACAGGAAAGATTTATATGCCGTACGAGATACGTCCAATGCTGGACTTGCTACTAGCATGCCATGCGGGAGTTGGTATTGCCAAGTGTTCACTCGGTGCTCTGCTCTGACTGGGAGACTCTGCCCTGCAAATCAAAGCCAAAACCGTGTTGCAGTAGGTCTGTATTGGATCTTAAGCTCGTCTAGAGCGCACAACGTGATGCACTGTTGCTGCTGAGCTAGTGGCCTAGCCGCAGATCTAGAGCTGGGCATGTTTGTTGGGTGGGATAGTTGCAAGGGCATCTGCTTCTGGCTGTGCCCTCTTCTATCCTCTAGCTGTTGCATTCTGCATTAGGCATGGGATAGTTGCAAGGGCATCTGCTTCTGGCTGCGCCCTCTTCTATCCTCTAGCTGCTGCTGTGTGCTTTTCTGAAGAGTAGGTACATGTAAGGCTTTGCTTACTGCTGCTCTTGAACTATTGTTGTGTGCGTTGTGGAGGTCCTAGCATGAACATTGTGTGTTGCTATGCAAATTTGGGGCAGACTCATCTGAAATATGCACACCCTGACTCAGTTTCCTTGCACACAAGTTTGTCCCTTGCTGGTGCTTTGTAATGTGGTACACTGTTGGCAACTCCTTTGAGGAAGTGTGCTAGGTAAGCATCTTATGCTCCTGATGCTCTCTTGGCAGCGTTCAAGCCTGCAGTTTGACCGACACCACGAGCATCTCATGGCCTGTACCAACCTGAAGGCTTGTCACAAACAGGTTACAAGTCGTAACATGTTCTAACACTGTTGGCAAGAACCAGGACAGCTGTGTACTTTGTTGCATGCTGCATTCTTGTAAACGGTGTTGAGCACCTGCTTGCACCAAACCAGTTTGATTTCAGCTGCTGATGTAGACAGTTGGGCAGCACAAGTTACCATTGCCGTCTCCGTCTATTGCCTTCTCGGGACCCTTTGAGGAGCTTAGAAACAACGTAAGCAGTCCGTTGTACATGGTAGCATTCTCAAACACTGATGCACGCGAAAGGCATACAGGCATCAATTTCGCGCTGAGCACCTAGCAAGCGGGAGAGCAGTACCCAGCCATAGCCACATTCGCATCAAAGCCAGCATGTATCAAAGTAGCAGGCTAGCATGCATTATTGGCACTGGTATGACAGCGCTGAGCCAGGCCAAGGTACAGCAGAAGGACGCAGTTGGCTTGATGGTTGAAGCCCTACAGCTCGCTCTCAAGGATGCCTCGCTACAGCTGCACGACCTGGATACTCTGATAGCGCTACCATCGTTGATGTCTGACCAGCACTTCATGATCGGACACGCAGTAGCGCAACAGGTGAGAGACCCTCTGCTGCAGCTGCAGCTTCAGCAAAGTGACGGGCTTATTCATCAAGACGCGTATTTTAGCACCAGGGAAGTGCGCCAGTGGTACAGGGTTTTCAACAGGTGATGCATCAGCATGAAGCAGCAGCTGTCATAGCTTGACAGCATACGATGAGTGATTCCGATTCACTGATTCATCACCCAAGCAGTGCATGAACTCTGCAGCAGGCGTACTTCTGCCTTCCCTGTTTGTTGCTTAAGCAGATCTGTCTTATTGTCTTTATAGGCTCAGCTCACGCCTCGTAAAGGTGTGCTAGTCCGCACCCTTGATGTCGGAGGTGCAGGTCCAGTAGCAGCACTGCTTGCCGCCAAACATGCCGTAGAACATGAAGGCAGAAGAGCAGTAGCAATAGTAGCAGGCGACACTGTAGCATCAGTACCTACTGCTGAGTTCCTAGCAAGAGCAGATGGCAGCTGTAGACCCAAGAACCTACAGCAGCAAAACCAGCAACACATAGCCACAGACTCTACGGGTAGTTCAGTAAGTAGTAGCAGCAGCAGTAGCAGTGGGCAACCCTCGAATGATGTACCATCTCCTGTTATTCCTAACTTGTATGACAGAGTTGCCAGGTGGCACATGGAGCAATATGGACTCACGAGAGAACAACTGGTGAGCAGCAGTAATAGTAGCAGTCATAGCAGCAGTGCAATGTGTTATCCTGTTAGTCAACAGACAGCAGCCTGTGTTCAATCGTGGGACATCTTCTGCTGCTGCTACTGCTGATGTACTGCTGATATCGCCCATGCAGGCCATGTGTGCGAGTTTGATGACGTATCAAGCCAGTCACCACCCAGATGCCCTGCATAAGAGACCAAGACTATTGCAGGTCAACAACACAATATATCATACATCTTGATTTATAACAGTTTCCCTTGCATCTTATGAACATTCTGCTGTGCCAAACAATCTCGCTAGGCATAATTCCATGCAAGGTGGAAGCAACCAGCATACTGTCAGTAACACTACTGCTGCTGCTACTGCTGCTGCTGCTGTCATCATCACCAGGAGGTCCTATCTGCTGCTCCTGTTGCTCCCGTGACCACCAAGTTGGAATGTGCCAAGTTAGCTGATGGAGCAGCAGCACTGGTGGTGGTACCAGCAGATTCACAACATCTTGAGCATCACAACAGCAGCAGCAGCAGAGGTAGGTTGAGTGCAGCCGGTCTGTGGTCTGCGATATGGAGGTGAGGAGCATGGACTAACTGCAACGCATTGATATCAGTGCATGATGCATGTTGGTCAAAATCAAGCATTGCTTGCATTGTCAGTAGGACATCGCATTTAGTGTGCTCATGGACAAGCATATAGCTAACCTTGTGTTGATCAAGTCTGTTATGTTATGTTATTTTCCCCAGGTGTAACAGTGTTAGTTTAACGCCTGATGATATCCACTACTGGGGGCTCTATGACTGCTTCCCGATATGCTTCATCAGGTTAGTCACATATATCTTAACCTTGTACAGTAGGTTGCAGCTAGTTGAGCCTCAACCGTAGTATTGAGTGCGCTGATTGCCTGCAGTTTACATGACGCCTGAATTAGCCTAGTCATGAGCATGCTGCTGTTGCAGTGTATATGCAAGTGTGTATGCAGGAGTCTTCAACACTGCGTAGTAGTACTGTTTTGCAGGGCCATTGAAGCAGTCGGACTTGCAGCACCAGGCCAGGCTGGTGAATATGTCGAGCAGATGTATCACAAGCTCCTGGGGCAGCAGGCGGAGGAAGAACAAGACTTGCATTCCCCTGCTCAGCTTGATCAGCAACAGCAGCAGCAACAGCGGCAGCGGCGGCATGTTTGGCCCGTGAATACTCACGGTGGTTTGTTAGGATTTGGAGCGCCTTGGGAGGTTCCTGCAATGCATAGTTTGATAGAAGCAGTAATGCAACTGCGGGCCGAAGCAGTAGGCCGGCAGGTGCCTGATGCTACACGTGCATTGGTATATGGCAATGGCGGCGTGTTTAGTGCGTCAGCTGTGGCGATATTGGAGAGACAACAGAGGGGCAATGAGCAGCAGCAGCAGCAGCAGCAGCAGCAGCGCAAGTTGAGCAGACTATGATTGCATGCCATGCAGGCTGCGGTGCGGTGCGGTGCGATGGTCAAGACTGGCCCGGTCTGGTGAGCTAGTACATGTGCATTACCAGAAGATCAGGGTGATTAGGAATAGGCAAGTGTGTATTATTGTTGCTGGCTGTATAGGTGGCAGTGTGGCTGCCAAGTGTGCAGGCACTGCAACTTGATTCAGGCAAGGTATGGCTCAAGCTGGAACCCATGGTTGCAGTTTATGTACCCTTTGTATTTTAAACTGACTGTTAAGCTAGTTTAGTGCGTATCGTGTCCACCAGAGCGCATGCATCTTGCCAAGCTCACTGGTAGATTTGAGTGATATGCACATCCAGTGCAAGTTGCACCGGGCGGCATCATTGATGATCATGGGTATCAGACTAGCGCCTCCTATGCAACATGATATACATCTTAATGCCAAGTCTACAGCTCGTCAGCGTTGATTCTGTTCTGGCGCTCGGGCGGGACTGTGACATAACTGCACGTCCTTTCGCGCTGCAGAATGCCCAACCGAATTCTTGGTTGCGAGAACTGCACACAAATAAATATCTGTGTATATGACTGTAAGTTTATACCAACCACAGTGTTGGATATACCCAATCGCGGGGCAACCTTGTCTTGGTCATGCACAGTGCTGGGCCACGTTAAGATTACAATTTCAGCAGCACATCGTTCTTGTATGCTGTCGGTTGTTTGACAAATCCAGCACAATACATTACAGGCCCCAGCATGTGCACTCGATGACAGCGCTATGTGATAGCGCTTGTTGAACTGTGCTGTACTGCTGCAACGAGCAGCCATGCAGCAGAGGTCCACAGAGGACTACCGACAGGCAATATGTAGATGGTTTCCCGACGATACTTACGAGAATGATGTTTTGCGTGAGACTGCTCTTTACCTCCTAGAAAAAGAAGATTATACCGCTGAACTTGGAAGGGTTGGGCAGCATTTGGCCGACAGGAATCTATCTCCCAAAACGTTAGGTTTAGGGCTGTTGCAAGACATACTCGAAAAACACGACGTGTTCAGAGTATTTAAAGGTCCGAAGTGCGGTCGGCGTGCCACGTTGCTGGTGTATGCCTTCCCCGGGTATCTATTTGTCAACAGGCAGCCAGCTGCAGCAGCTACACAGCATCATCATCAGCAGCAGAGTGCTACCAACACACATAAGCGAGACGCAGAGGTAGAAAACAGTGCACATGTAGAGAACGAAGCAAAGAGGCAGAGAATGGTTTGCCCCAGTCTCATCATGGTAGACCCTCAAAGCAGTACAGCGGCTCTACAGACAGCACAAACAACAGCAGCTAGAGACACCACAATCAGAGCAGGCATAGCACTTTCAGCAGCCTTAGCAGCAGGAGGAGCAGCAGATCAACAAGCTGCTGCGTCTGCTGTAGCGCATGTGCAGCAGCAGTTGACAGTGTCAGCGAGTTCTAGGGATGTTGAGCGCATGAGGTTGATGTCAAGTATGTTTGAGTTTGGAACAGCAATGGTCAAGGTGAGAATGCAATGGTTGGTCCTGCTGCATCATCTTTTTTAGTTTCTTAACCACCAATTGCAGCCGGGGTTTCGGGAGCGGTTTGAGCTGGGAGACGCATCTGTGGCAAACAGGTGGTTGGTTGCTGCAGAAGGGTATGGCCAGTTGAACAGCAGCTGTGTCAAAACAGACACTGCAACAAGACTCTTTACCAGCTACTAGCTTATGTTGCAAGTGCAGAATGTCAGGAAGCCGACATCTAGGGTTATCCCTCAGCAAGGGCTCAGGCTGTTTCTGCTGCTGCTGTCACCCCTACTGCCTGCAGGCTGGTGCTGCTCCTGACAAGGTCATGCAGCTGTTAGATGAAGCCAGAGGTCTCATAACAAGCAGCAGTAGCAGTAGTGGTGGTTATCTGAACATCAATGGTGTCAGCAATGGGTGCAGGACACTTGGGCAGTGACGACAAAACTGGCAGTAGACCTACATGATGTGCAGTCACTGCCCAAGTTGGGGTCTGTGTATGCGCACATGAGTTGTTGATTCTTCAGTGAGGTACTGCTGCTCGTACTATTTGGCGGCGATGTGAGGCACGGAAGCGTGCTTGCAGGATGCACAAGTCTGCAGTTGCTAGAATAGCAGTCTGCAGGCACTACAAGTGCCGGGCACCATTCCAGCTAGGCTGGACTTGTATGGGTATGCTTCTTGTTCTACGCCGTACTAAAACTGACCCGGATGTGTCACGAGACCTGTGCTGTGTGGAGTTTTCAGTCCTCCGCCGAAGCTGGGCTCGCAATGAGAAGAGCAGGCCATATGGTTACTGGCCAACTGTGCTGCATACTGCATTGGCTCCGGCAGCATCCTGACAAGTTGCATATGCATGATGTGTTGCTCAATGATAGTTGCAGCACAAGAGCAGCTTGTTGGGCGTTCCTTGGTGTTTGGCGCCGATGTAACTGCGCGTCCTGTTTCACATGTCCAACATGCTTTGCCCATCTGTGGGTGCGAGTCACAAGCTGCAAATACAGCAATGCGCTTATCGTGCGCAAAACCGTTTGAAAAGCAGCAAGCCAGGGGTAAACTTCCTTGCATGGGCATGGTCGACCCCCCAGGACTGACTGTGCACAGCATGCTTCTCTTGAATGCTTTGTGTAACACAAAACGTAACTTCTAGCATTCTGAGCAACCCGGCTTGTTGCAGTGAACAGGCCAGAGCTACGTACCAGCGCTTTCAGGGCTCTGCTGTACCTATGCATGCATAGGTATATGCTGTAGTAGCATTTGCTGCGAGATTCAGTATGCCATATAGATCAACTGAAGACTACCGACGGGCACTATGGAACCTCTTCCCAGATAACGGCAAAAAGAACAATGTGTTACGAGAGGCTGCTTTGTTCCTTCTGCTGCAGCCAGGCCAAACTGCTGAACTTGGCTTAGTTGGACAGCATCTCCACCAGCACAACTTGTCGACCAGAGACCTGGGTTTAGGCCCTTTGCATGCCAGAGTATCTGTTCGAGCGTAAGCAGCCAACTGCAGCAGGACGGCAGCAGCAGCAGCAGTGTGCTGCACACACGCATAAGAGGGAGGCAGAAGTGAATGACAGTGCACACCTCGGCAATGAAGCAAAGAGGCAAAGGCTATTCTGCCCTAGTCTTATGTTGGTGGAATCCCAGGCAGCACTACCAATAGCAGCAGCAGCTGACCGGACAGTTAGGGGAGGTCTAACACTTCCAGCAGCCTTAACTGCAGCAACTGCAGCAGATCAACAAGCTGCTGCGTCTGCTGTAGCGCACGTGCAGCAGCAGCTGACAGTGACAGCGAGTTCTAGGGATGTTGAGCGCATGATGTTGATGTCAAGTATGTTTGAGTTTGGAACAGCAATGGTCAAGGTGAGAATATGCAGGCCATGTGGTAGCTGCCTTGTTGAATCGCCTGCAACAGCAGACAACAGAAGCTGCACCATCGTGTAACTGTTGACCTGCATTGCCTCTGGTGTCCGGCAGTGCATGTCATGTCATTAGGGCTGCAAGTAATTGCACTGACTGAAACCCACAGAACAACCGACCTAAGCTGGGTTGGCAGGAGCAGGCAGATAGCTTGTGCACAATCATCTGTCCAGCGCTGAGCGAGAATACTATCCAGTAGTGGATTGTAAAGCTATGCTGGGTGGTGAGAACTGCTGCTGCTCTCTTTCTCATCACTGCTGCTGCTGCCGCTCCCATCACTGCTGCCTGCAGGCAGGTGCTGCTCCTGACAAGGTGATGCAGCTGTTGGATCAAGCCAGAGGTCTCATAGCAAGCAGCAGTAGCAGTGGCATCAACGGTGATTCGAACGGTAATGGTGTCAGCAATGGATACAGAACCACGCAGAGGCAGTGACAGACTGTCACTGACAGTAGGTTGCCGTCGGTGCTCTCTGGAGTGCAGTAGGGTGCATTGGTGGCGCACGTAGGTTCATCATGCGCTAGCAAGTTCTTTGCTGACTCGCGCATTGTGTAGCGGTACAGTCTGCAGGCTGACATGCGACTGCAATGCAGCAATGGGTGCCGTCCACACCAGCTGTGTGAATCAACGCTCAACTTGTACTGTAACGTGTTGCTCAGTTGAAACTGCGGTGACTGCTCAAGCTGCTGCTAATCATTAGCCACAATTCCGGCGTATTACCACTACAGTCGTGATGGGTTCGGACTCGTAATTCTGCAACTTTGTTCACTTACCGCTGGCAGCTCCGCTTCTTGAGTGCCCCATCTTTACCACTGACTTTGATGCATTATAGCACCACAGACCTGAGAAATGCAGAGCAGAGTCCGGCACGGGCGGGTAATGAGTCTCACACAATCTCACACATCACCGCGTTCGACAAGGCGCGCTCAAATCCTGCAAATACATCTCAGCGTGGTGATGATTTACCTCGTAACTGCTAACAGTCATGTACCTTATGTCAGCACTATACACCCCGACATGAGGCGTTCCTTGCTGCTGCTGGCCATAAGCGCAGTGCACATCGTGCACTGCGCCACATGTCCACCGCAAAACTTGACATCACCCCTTACAAAACAGTACCTTGGTGTCTTTGGTTGGGCTACCAGCCAGTAACACAGGTAAGCAGTAGGGCGATACTGCCGCGTGTGATGTGTACCAGTTACAAGCAGGCAGACTTCATGCAGGCTTGATACCTTTAGTTACGAATGCAAAGTGCTGCGTTAAGCTGTGCTAACGCGAGATGTGCCCACCCGGTCGGCAGCAGACTATCATAGTCTGATACATCAAACCACAGCAGTATGCAGCCCCCAAGCAAACACCAAGCCTTGAGCAGGTTGAGACACACAACTTCAACACATAAACTAACTACCATAAGGTACTGAACAACGCAAAAATAGGTTCGTAATGGCCCCTATGGCCATTATGATAGTTTGCTTG
>JARWLF010006623.1:0-12557 GCA_029853055.1 Scenedesmus sp. KT-U
GCTCACTTGGTGTGTGACTTCATGATACAGATCATCTGGGTCCACCCCCTCTGTGATCAGCCGTTCAAATGTTTCGTCACAGGACTTGGGGTTCTTGCCCTCAGCACGAGCACGACGTACTCTGGACAACAGCACACAGGGAGGATTTCTTGATTGGGATAACTTGCAAGGTTCTTACAGTGCACCAGTCTACTGACGGAGACCCCAGCAGAACCTGGTGCTTGATATGCTTGCAGCTCCGCTGTTGAGAAGCAGCCGCGTCAAACATGTGCAGGGCATTCAATCATAGATGCTGTATGTGCTACTTATAGTCCAGCCATCTGGCATCGCAGGGAAGGGTCATGCGACTGCCTCAATTACAGCAACCGAAACAGCAGAGTGGAGCTGCTGCATTCTCATACCTATGATGCAGCTCAGCAATGCTGGTCAGACCGAGGTAGTGCCCCAGTGCGCGTGTTAAAGGCATGGCTTCGTCTAAGCTCATGTTCATCAGCTCGTCCGCCATGCGTTGAGACAGCATCCTGGACGCACCCTGCGATTCCCAGCAACACGTTCACGTTTTTTGGCACCAGGGAGGCTGGTAGTAATCTTGATGTTGCTGGATCAACGCACTAATACTTTCGCGACGGAATATTGGCTTGCTGCGATGAAGAGAAGCGAAGTAGGGATAGCCCTAGTGAACACGCCGTGCATGCTGGAGCTCAATTCCTGTGAAACTTGTCGCATTGTATATCTGAGTAGTTCGTACTTGGTATTAGTAGTCCGTGCTCACCTGGTCGTGCTTGGATTGCAGTTGAGCAGCACATTGTGCTAAGCTTCTGATTCTTTCCACTTTATTGAACAGCTCTACACCAACCTCACTCTTCAAGCAGTCATCCAACAGAGATCCCAGCAGGTTGCAATCATCTGCAGAGGGCCGCACACAGTGTTGTAGTCACCAGAAGCAAGGCCCACATCAGATGCAGTACAAGGGCAAGCCTGCGGCAGCTGCTCACCGATCAACGGCGCAAGGCTATAATCCTCGGCAAAGTGATAGTCATCTGTTGAGTCCGTCATCGATCCCCTCACTCTGTGGTCTGCTTACAGGCTGCAGTAGCAGAGTGGGGACCTTGCACAACACCTGCGCTCTGCTAGGCTGGTACAGGTTTCCCTTGCTCAGGCAGAGCACGACAATCAGTCCCAGCTCAGCTGTAATGCGTATACACCGGTGTCAATGACGTTGAGGTACGATGCAGCTCACTGTCAGTTCTGTGTATAACTGACTGACTGTGCAATAAACCCTTTAGTCCAGATGCACTGCCAGAGATGCTGCACAGCGCACGCGATGTCTTGATTGCAAAGGGCAACATGGAAATAACGACTCATGACACTGCACGACCGCACGGACACCATGCTTTTGGAGATCTCAAACCATACGCTGTTCCGAAACGTGCTGGGAATACCCTATCCTACGTAGGATATAGTATGGTATATTATACAATCAAGCGGAGCTTCTACAATGCGAGCCAAGGCTCACCAGGCATCAACCTCTACATACTGCAAACCTTTGCAGGCCGACCCTACGTACTCTGTCGTACTGCCCACGTGGCAGATGCTCAGTTCCCGGCGTTTTGAACTGATACTGAGAACGTATACGCATAACGTAACCTTGGATATGATCCAAAGCTGTGTCAGCAACGCAGATCAGCGGAATCAGCCTTTCCAGACTCTGTACGGCTCGCAGCAGATAACCGTGAATAACATTACCATGGCAGAAAGGAAGGTTGAACCGTAGCTTTAAGAAGAGGGGTTATGCCTGCGATGGTGACCTTTGCCTATCCTACAAGAAAGGGCTGCAGGCATCACTTCTTCTGATCATCTGGCTGTAACCTTTCAAACAGCTTCTGAGCACGAGCCCTATCACCAGTTTTGTAAGCCAGGTTCATCTCAGCACGAAGCAGCTCCTGCACAATGCAACAACAGGGATTGTTGATATGCGTCACTCATGATCAAGCTGCATTGCACTGCTCCTGTCCAGTGCTGTTGTTGGTCTTGATGGCATAATTAGGTGAGATGGATATGATATGACATACATGATATGGCAGAATATCTCGCAGCACATCGATCTCAGGGTGTACACTGTGTTCCAACAACATTGAGGCAGTGACTTGCTGATCCAGTCATCAGCAAGTGCACAAGTGAGTAGGATGGAAGCTGACCCCCACCTGTTCCCTCATATCCTTAGCCATGTCTGTGTGTTTGAGTATGTTATAAGCTGTGTTGAGCCTGTCCTGCTGCTGCTGCCTCCTTTCCTCAATCTTCTGTCTTCTCAAAGCCTCTTCATCAGCTCGCGCATCAAACAAGGCATCTGACTTGCCACCTGCACGCTGCTGAGAAGCCTTCACTGCCTCAGCACGCTCATATGCTGTCAGATCGTAGTATTTTCTGAAACATAAGACACACACAACAATAAGCAGAACAACAAGCTCAGCCTGATCAAGCACACACTGTTCTACACCAGGGGTCACACCAGAGTGCTGTTGCTGGGGTCAAACTCGTCCTGTACACTGCCATGTCACATCAGTGTACAGCTAGCTGGTGGTGCCAACATGTAGATATGTACAACAACACTGGACAGCGCAATCAGTTGCTTGATGCACACAAGGTGTTTGAGTGTCCCCGTGTTGTAATCCTCCATGTAGTCCCTCCACAGCTGTTTCTCCTCTGCCTTCCCCAGCAGCTCCACATTGACTCCCCTCACCTCTGTGGCCCACAGCTGGAACTCACTCCACTTGGACTGAAGGTCACCCTCACCAACATAGCCGTAACGACCAAAGTCCTGAACAGGGGCAAAGACAGGCAACATAGTGGATGATGGCAATACTGCTATGGCTGATGGGTAGTTGGAAATGGAGCCAAGCAAACTACACAGCTTAGCACGGCACATAGCTGCAATGAACTGGGTATGGTACACCAGTGCTGGGGAAGAAGTGTTCTGGACTACACTCCCGGAGGCTTTCAGGCACAGAATGCAGGGCTGTTGGAGTTCTGCTGTGGCATGACATGCTGAGTGCTGCTGTCGTACAACTCGTGTATGCACTTGCCGTCTGCAGTAGACGATCCTGCTTTTCAAGTCATCATTGTTACCTCTGTGTGTGTGAGCTTCCGTTGTGCTTTGTCATCGTCTTCACTAGACTCATCACGCCGCCTGCGCTTGTGCTTGCGATCCTTCTTACTGGTCTTCTCCTTTCTGTGCTTCTTGCGTTTACTCTTGGATTCCTTCTCACGTTTGGGCTTCTTGCTGTTCTTCCGCGCATTTGCCGGCTGACCACAGCATCAGGCCAGCATGCACCACACATGTCTGAGCATGATGCTGATGAAGATTAGAAACCAATGCAATGACTGTGCATCACTCTCCACGCATAGATGGAGTGCCAGCTGGCTGTGCATGACAGCCAATCAACTCATCAGCTAGCTGCAAACAAAGTGGATGCCAACAATACAAGTTGGTCATTGCTGATGTAGACTGAGCTATACTCTCACCTTTTTCCTTTCTTCACTGTCGCTGGTGTCACTGCCACTACCGCTGCTGCTGCCAGTCTTGTCACCAGCCGGGTCACTGCCGCTCCCTTCAGCGTCTGTTGAGCCATCATATGCCTCCATCTGCTCGCGCAGCTTCTTACGCTTCTGCATACACAGTAACACACTCATGACTGAGCACACAAGCTTGTTATATCAGTCATTTATGCTGCTAGTGGTGCATCTAAAGCTGGTGATGGCATGAAAGTCACTGCCTGAAGCAAGCTACCGTCTCACAGCCTTGACCAACCTGCCTTGTTGATGGTGTTGATCTTGTCCAAGTGTGCCACCTGGAAACTGCGCAACATGTTCACAGCCCGATCGATATCCCAATCTGCCTTAGACAGCGCAAGCGCCCTGACAACATCACCAAGCTGTGGCATCAGCACTCGGAGCTTCTCCATAGCCACTGCCTCCTTCTGTTGCTGCATCCTGTCCAGATGCTGCTGGACCTGCAGCAGCAACACAGGAAATAGTCAGCATACTGCTAGAGCATATGGCAGCAGCTCAACTGGTTGAATATGGCTTCAACACACTCACCAGACTCTCTCCTCTGTTGTCCGCATCTCCAGGTTTGCCCCTGGTGTATACCTCCTCTGCTGCAGCCATGGCTGCCTTGCTGGGGAGCCCCTCTGGCCCCAGCAGTGGGTCTGTTGAGTTGCGTAGCAGCTGCAGGGGGGTAGCTAACTGCTTATAAGTGTGACTTGAGAACGCTCATCACATACGATGTTTGCAAGACTGTCTGCGCAGGAGAGCTGGCTGTTGCAACATCGAAGCCAAAGTACAGATAAGTGCAACTGCAGCGTTTTAGTTCTAAATCATGACCAAAGGCAATTCTGCCATCTGCAAGGGTCAGAGCCCATGGCAGTCTCTGTTAATCGCGGTTCGACACAGCAAGTCCCGGTCTACTTCCTTTCCATGCAGCAGAGCCCTTTTCAGCCATGCCCACTACTCATAGGGCTATCGTATACGATCGTCTATGACTTTGTGGTGAGGTGGCCCCCCTTGTCACTGCATCCATACCTCCTCCTATATCCATACATCTCCAAGTATCTTCTACCCGTCGAGCACTATTCTGTGCACTAGAGGGAGTGCAACCTGTCAGTACTCAATCTTTCAATACTTTGATGGACACATCAAGTGTTCCTGTTGCTTCTGTCGCGGACAGGACTCCAGCAGAAAGCGATCAGCCAATCTCTGGTACTGCTTCTCTGGCTGAGTCCAAGTTGAATGTCTCAACAGCAGATACAACGGGGTTGAATCCCGCTACTACTCTGGATTTTACCAGTGTTTCTCTAGATGATGCACCTGATACAGCAGCTCATACCTTACAAGAACAAAGCTCACTGGATGGTGACGGTTCCCAGCACCCAGGGCACCACTGCTGTCGATGTAAAAGACGAACCAGCTGAGCTACCAGCCTCAAACCAAGTTGTCTTAGAAGCTGCGGCTGCAGGGGGCGATGCCAATGTGTCAAGTACACACCCTGCTTCTGAAGCGATCGTGCCGCATATGCATGGTAATAGCTTTCCAATCAAGGTGAGACAGCAGGGCCTGAGCACTGGGTCACCTCACTTCTACATGTAGTGAGTATACTTGTTGGTAAGTTCTAGCAGTCCACTTTGCTACCAACATGCTTCTGCAAGTGCATATGCTGTGACTTTGACATGACAACAGGCTGATCACAGTCTGTTCTGGACCAGGTGGCCAGGTGTGTCCGGGCAAAGCTGACTGGCTGTTTTGCAAAACCTGGCTCATTTAAGAGTTGACGAACCTTCCAGCAGTGGCCATGTTGTTATTTGCAGGTGTGGGTGAAGGACCCTGAGAAGGTTGAGGTGTCCAGGATAGGTGTCGCCTTCTCCAGTTACGTTACATACCTGTTGAAAACAGAATGCACATCAGGCAGCCTGGAAGCAACACAACAGGGACCAGCTGATGACACCACCAGCAGCAGCAAAGGGGGTACGCAAGTATATGAAGTACGGAGGCGATTTGCAGACTTTGAGATGCTCCATCGTCTGCTGAAGTCACATCACAAAGGCTACTTCCTACCACCCCTGCCTGATAAGGTGAGACCCATTTTCTATGTGCCTGGTGCAATCTATCTGCAGAGGTTATGATTGTGCCGGGGTATTCATCTCAGCTTGCAGCAACAAGTGTGGTAGCTTGCACCAGGTCTGTAATACGGACACATTGATTTCATTGCTGATGTCCCAATTGGTTTGACCAATGTATTGAACGTTTGCCGAAATGGTCTATGTGTCAGTCTACTGTTGCTGCTTTTCTCTGTATAGGCGTTCCTTGATAGTAGGTTTGCAGGAGACAGTTTCCTGCAAGTGAGGAAGGTGGACCTGCAGGTTGGTGCGATGGTCGATGCATCAAAGTTGTAGCTGCTGTTTGTTCTACTGTCAGTGTGTTGTATGGGTATTGGCCATCAAGCTCACCCCATAACTTGTGGGTCTTAGTGCATTCTTATGTTGTCTTGACACCCACAGGGGCTGATCGCGGCTTGTGCTGCAGGCATACATGTGCACAGTGGCCAACCACCCAGCACTGAGAGATAGTGAGGAGCTGAGGCTGTTCCTAACTCAACCTGGGGACCTGAGTAACTGTCAGAGATGGCAGAAGATGATACAGCGCCCAGCACCTGCAGACGTGCTGTTGAGCCTGCTGTCACACAACAGACAACAACACCATAACACTGCAGCTGCACCTGACAGTGGCAGCAGTACTGGATCAGGAGCAACAGGCAGCAGCAGTAGCAACCCCCTGGGGATGGTGATGCGTATGAAGCATTCGTTGATGAGTGTTGTGCAGCCAAAATCAAAGCCAGAGCTACCTGCAGACGAGCAGCAGCTGCGACAGGCAAAGGATTGGTGCAAGTGAGTTGCAAGTAAACAAATATGTTGACTCTTGTGGACAGGTGACACTTTACCCGCATCTACTGCTGCCTTCATATGGAAGTTGGTGCCTGGTCAACTCGAGCTCAGCCTGCCGAGTCGAACACTGATGGAGTGAGTCGTATACAACACCTTGCAGCTTCATCAGTAACGCTTCAACAGCAGTACTGACGAGCCATTGCTGCTGATGTTGTGTCTTTCAGGGAGCTTCAGCAGCAGCTGTCAGCGTGTGTTGCAGCAGTACGCAGCCTGTTGAGTCATTTAGAGTCTGTGGCTGATGACTTCAACGACCTGGGCAGATCATTCTGTCACATGGCACGCTTTGAGGAGCAGCTGGCTCAGCGGCAGGGGCAGTACACAGTCAGTGGCAGCAGCAGCACACAAAGAGCCGCAGATCTGCAACACTTGGGGTATGCAGCACTGCGGCAGCACACGGTGGAGAAGCAGGTAGGCATGCAGCTGTAAGGGCTGGCTATGAACCACTGGTTTGACCCGCTTGAGTCACTCCTGGCCTGGCAGGCGCTCACCAGCGCACGATATCGTATTGACCTGTCCTGCTTGCTTGCAGACTGAAGCTGCTGCTCAGTCTGTGCTGCATGTTTCATATTTGCTAAATGTGATTCTCACAAATGATCAAACATCATGTGTCTGGTTGCTGATACTGGGGGCTATTTGTCACAGGCTGCCCTGCGCACCGGTGCCAGCTTAGTGTTCCTTCATGACTGGTGGGTGCTGATACCTGAGGTGATCGCCTGCTTGGAGGAACGTGAGGAAGCACTGGATGTAGTGCACATGCTGGAAGAAGAGCTGAGAGAGAAACAGGCAGCTGCAGCCAAAATATCAGCAGCCCTGGGGCCTGTGGCTTCTGCAGACAAGCGACTGGCAGCACTGAATGCCAGCATACAAACCCTTACGGTAAGCAATAGCAGCAGCAGCAGCTGTTGCATTTCATCATATATCGTTTGTGTGTCACTTCTATTCTATTGCTTTGATGTACATGGTACGGTGCTCACACACACAGCAGGTACATAGATGACAAGAGGGTGATTTTGATGCTTGCCTGTTGCACAGCCCACCCCTCTCCTACCCCTGCAATTCATATTGTGCTGCAGGAGAAGTGGGCAGCTGCACAGGAACAGTATACAGTATGCAAGGAGCGCAATCAGTCAGAGCTGGTCAGGATGAACCTGCAGCGAGCAGTTGACTTCAGAGAGTCACTGCAGCGTCTGGCTGCGATACAGCTGCAGCTAGCTAATGCAGCAGCGGATGTATGGAAGAACACGGTAGCTCAATTCGATGCCCAGCAAAGTTGAGTGTTTGCACGGCTGGCTGGCTCAGACTCCAAGCAACGTTGACTGAGTGGACAGAATGTTGCAGACGGTCTGGTCAACTTGCCCTTGTAGATTCTGTTGCATTCGCCACACAATGCAGCCACTTCACAATCAACCCTGTGTGACAATTGGAACTCCAATCTCCATGTCCGTGAGTATAGATCCTGTTATATGCTGGATCTGGCTCTGTAGCAATTATTGAATGGGAGATCTCGAAAAGAGGTTGAAAGCGGACAGGGCAGCGCTGATGGTGTAACTAGCTGGCTATCATCCATTGCAATTGGTGCTATCAACAATAAAACAACAGAGACGAGTGATCGCTTGAGCTAGGTACGTGGATCAACGCCAGAGACCACATCGCACGTGATACGTACTAAAGGGCCCACATGCCTGGTAGGACGAGTTGGAGGATGCGATGTTTGATGGGGCTACCGAGCTATGTGGTTTGTATATTTATGTCGAACCTCTGCGGCAGTGACACCGATGCGCTCCTTGTGGCTGATTCGTAGATCTCTGTGCACATATCTCGGCTTTTGAACGCAGCAGGATGTCGGTAATCGCCTTGTATATGCAAGACAGTCAGTTACTTGGCTGATATGCTTCTACAATTGAGATCGACATCGTGGGCTCCGCAACAGTGCCTACGCGGACGTATCGTATCTGGAAGATATGGGTGCGCTGTTGAGACTTGTCACGGGTTGTGTACGTGTTCACCATGCTGTCTAGTAATTGTTATCCACCAACGCAGGAGACTGGCGTAATTTGCAGCAATTTCAGCTAGAGCACAAGCAGGACAACGGTGTTCAGACATAGCCAATCAGAGGGTTTTCTTCCTGACAACGTTGTACTCACTTTATATCATCTTACTGTTTAGATGTCAGGCCTGGAGCTTGCGCTTGGCGCATCTGGGGCGGAAGACGTACTGTTCAACACTGGCGACAGCGCGTCGACTGCCTCCGGAGAACAGCTTGGTTGTGCTTCATTGATAAGTGCAGCAACAGATTATGCAATGCTGGATTCTGAGCACAGTAGCGCTGAGACGCTTCCGATGATGCTGAGTGGGACCGGTCGCTGCTGCAGCAATGTTAGCGACACAGCAGTAGACTATGGGCAAATCCCTTTGCCAGGCCCTGTGAGTCAGTCTGATAACACAACTTGTTATCCAGAAACGGCAGTCATCCCATCAGCACCCTCAACTGCCCAGCCCGTCCGAAAGGGTCAAGGATATCGGCGGTTGTGGCAGGCTGTGTCAAAAGTGCAGCGTGGGCAGAAACTGACCGAGACCAATGCCGCACGAGAAGATGTTACGGTGCGTTTGATGACTGTTCTGGTCGGTCATGGTGCATCAATAAATGCAGCAATGGCCATGTCGGCACTGCATGCAGTCATGTCTTGAGTGGTACTGCATTCAGTCGGCCAGTCAAGGTGGACCCTTGTGCAAGCCTGCGGTTTGGGTCATGTACATGCAACAGGCTTAGCTCACTTGTCACTCTACAGACCACCCACTGTGCTGTCCTAGTGGCAAGATGTGATGCTGCGCACAAGGTACATCACAGCGTCACCTGCCTTCTGTAGGTGGAGGATCTCGTCAGGACTGTGCAGCAGCTCCCTACCAATGCTTCAGCAGTCGAAGCCATCCAATCAGGTCTGGCTTACCTCGACTCCCGGGCTGCAGCAGCACTGCTGAAAGGTCTTTCCAAGGCTGGCCAAGGACAGAGAGCCGTGGAGATCTTTGACTACCTCAGGTCAGTTAGGAGTGTACTGGCAGCTGTTGCCAAGGCTTCAAGTACCTGGAGGTAAACATAAGTACAGAGCTACGTAGGCCAGGAAGGATGTGTGTGCCTTGTGTAAGCGACCCTGAAGTTGCAGTGATGTTGACAACACTGCCAGCTGTCTTGATGATGACTTTTCCTGTTGATGTCCTGATGCAGGGGACTAAACCAAGATCACGAGCTTCATGCGCTGTGTGACATCTTCACCTACACAACCATGATCAGCCAGTGTAACAGCCATCATCAGCTCAGGCGAGCACTGGAGCTGGTGGCTGAGATGCGCAGCCGAGCAGTGCCACTCAACGTGCACACATACAGCGCGCTGCTGAATGTGTGCCTGAAGGCCAATGAGCTTGACCTCAGCATGGATGTGTACGCACAGATGCTGCAGGAGGGCTGCACCCCCAACCTTGTGACCTACAACACGCTGTTGGACATCTACAACAAGGCTGGCCGCTGGATGGATGCGCTCAATGTGCTTGAGCTGCTGCAGCACCAGGTGGGGAAGAACACACGCAGGTGTTGCATCTGGGTCGACGCCTTGTCTACTTGCAAGGGAAGTAGATCCTCAGCAACTCATGTTTGATTTAAGTGTATTCAGGTCATCGTCTTACCTTTGATTCATTCTTTGACCCCTATGACACTGTTGTGCTGTTACCTTAGTTCCCTCCTGTCTCCTCAACAAAGCAGTTTCAAAGTGGTGTGATCTGACCCGCAGAACATCAAGCCAGAGGCACGCACCTATAACACCATCATCCAGACCTGCAACAATGCCGGACGCTATCTTGAAGCTGTGCGCGTGCACAAGGTCATGCTGGCTGCAGGTGTGGAACCAAACGGTGCCACCTTCAATGCTGCTCTGACCAGCTATGCCCGCAGTGGTCAACTGGACAACGCTCTGGCCCTGTTCAACCTGATGGCTGCCAGGGGTTATGAACGAGGTGCAAACACATATGCTGCTGTGTTGGCGGCTTGTGAGCTACCTGGAAGGTAAAAACTGTCCATGTTCAGCAGAGCTTCTCTGCATCAGTCTGTGTCCTGTTGACCTTATAGCTTGTTACCAGTCACTGTGGGCAGTTGGTGTACATGAGCACATGAGTTCAGTTGGACCCTGAGCGTGCTTGTGTGTGTTGCTGTAGGTGGGATGTTGCTCTGGAGCTGCTGCAGCAAATGCAGATGGAGGGTGTTCGTCCCAGCACTGCCTGTGTTACTTCGGCCATCAGTGCTTGTTTGCATGGTGGGTGATGAGAGACAGCACTGGGCAAAAGCAGCTGTGACTTGGTCCTGCGTGACAGGGCTATGGGGTTGCACAGCAACATGGCTTGCATGTCCCTGCAGGCGCGTTGGACCTGGCTTCGTCTGTACTGCTGTCAGACAGTTGTTGGTGATCTTACATATATGCACAGGACTGTTACAGTTATCTCACCTGTCTTGTTCTCCATCCTCAGGTGGTCAACCTCAGCGCGCTGAGCAGCTGTTTGAACACATGTGCTCCACCTGCAAGCCTGATGCCACCACCTTCAACTGCCTGGTGTGTGTCTACTGCCGGTTGGGCAAGCACCAAGAAGCAGTCAACATGCTGGAGGTCATGCTGCGGGGGGGACAGCATGTGGACATCACAACATATGATGCTGCCATAGATGCCTGTTGGGCGACAGGTGTTGTCACTTTGCAGAAGTATGCACTGCAGCTGTATGCCAGGGCACGTCAGCAGGGCCTGTACCAGGTGCTGGTGGCACAGCAGGTGTGGTGCTGCTGGCAGGGGTTATCCAGCATGCTGGGTTCTTTCTAGCAGCTTATGTTAATGTATGGGTGATGTGGTGAACCCAGCGGGTCTGCTGGACATGCCTCTGTCGCAGTCCACAATCCTCAGCTGGTGCCTGTTGTACAGCCGAGTTCTGTGGGGCAGTATGGAGTGGCCACTCTGGTGACATGTTGAGGTGCGTTGTCCTGCAGGTTCATGCTGAAGGCCCCATCCTGGACATCCAACTCCCGTCTGGCTCGCCACATGTGGTGTTGATCAGCCTGCTGCACATGTTGATGGACATGAAGGAGCAGTACAGCACTCTGCTGCTGACACGACAGGTCACTAGAGTGGTCATCAGACTGGCTATGCAGGTGAAGCTCTGGATGTGGCATTGGATTGTTGCTGCCTGGATCTGTTGCTCTGCCCAGGTTCAAGTCTGCCCCTAGCAGCCATTGGTATCAATGATCAGGAACCTTATGTATTGAGTGATTGGGTATGGCAGGCATCACTGACTGTCTGGCAACCGTTTCAGGTTTGCCATCCGCCTGAGCACCAAGCACACTGGCACTGATGTGTGACGTCCTGTGTGCTGTGCAGGGTCGTGATGAGGCAGCCCTCAAAAGTATCATTCAGACTCAACTGCGTGCGCTCAGCTCCCCCTTTATGGCTGTGCCACTTGCCATCAGCTCAGCAAGTGTGCTGGGTTCATATGCACAACCTGCAGTCATAGAGGAGCTGAGGTTTGCTGCAGACGGCGTATCTGTTGCAGGTAGAGCGTGCTTACAGCAGCATTATGCATGTACAGTCCAGTTGATCACAGCAGGTTACACTGCATTCCAATCCAGGGGTTTGTCTTGTCAGCCTGTGCACCCAGATAGCACATCAGGCAAGGGACGAGTGCATGCAAACTGCAGTATGCAATGCAAGGGTCAAACAGCCTGCTGTTGTGGTTGCCTGTGCAGAGTGGCTATGCGGTCCCCAGGCAGCAACTGCCCTGAGCATGCTGTCCTTGAGCTCAATGGCCAGCAGCAGCACACGTGTTGGCCGGAATGTTGATGGCATGGTGTCAGCTCAGGAAGATACCTTGAGGGGCATGAAGTGCAGTCAGGCAATGTCGTCTGTGCAGGCTTACGAGAGAAGCTGCAGCATCAACACACAGGTGACTGAGGAACTGTAGTGAGTTGCGCCGTACAGTCCATCATCTCTCATGTTGAAGTGCAGGCACAGCACTGGTGCAGTGCTTGCAGAT
>JARWLF010007310.1:0-11665 GCA_029853055.1 Scenedesmus sp. KT-U
GTGACCCTTGCAGCGCTTGCCAGGATTGCTGCTAGCCTAGCCGGTCGGTGTTGCTTCCAATGAAGTTCAGCACTCCTGGACTTGTGACAAGGCGCCACCCTGGGACAGACTAGCATTCGTCATGACAGACAAGCGTACTGATGCTGGCAGTAGCCAGTGTTTGCTGCTGAACAAGCAGCATGTTGAGTGCTTTGCACTTGCATACGAGCCACAGCTCTGCCATGCAGCTTATCCACTTTCAGAAAAGTGGGTCTCATAACTGATGAACAAGTTACCAGAAAGGGTTTGCTGAGGTATTTTGTTCACCGCATGAGTTCACCGCTCAAAATGTCTGCTACACTGCATTTACAGCATTGCATGTTGTGTTGCTCACTGTCAGTTTGGATTGCAGCTAGTAGCCCAGACCAGCATATTGTTGCAAGCATTGTGCCATGTTTCTGCCTTGGCAGTGTGTCAAGGCAGCTGCTCCTGAGTTGGTGCGGAGCTGTACATCTCAAAGGGCCATTTATTTGAGGGCCACTGGCAGTCAATCGGACACTGCTAGTTTCCAACTTCAGGGGCTGCCTCTTGCACGATCGTGTGAATGGTCATCTGATATGTGCATGTCTATATTACATGCAGTGTATATGCATGTACCTCGATGAGTGAGTCAGTGCAATAATACACCTACATGGTTATGTAAGTTACATGCACTGCAGGTTGCTAGTGTTGGTGCAGCCTTCTTGCGACTGCACTTCCGATGTTATCAGGGCAGGTATCTGTCCCCTTGACAGTCTGTATGGTATGTTGCGAAGTATTGTGTGGTAACTCAAGCGGTAGTGTGACCTGTGGAGTCCTCAGTACAAGTTGGCCAGGTGCATATCCAAAGAACCGTTCAAAGTTTGGGGGACAGTATATCAAGGTGGGCAGTCATATAATGCTGCATATGACGATAGCACTATCGCACTATTTCATCGAGTTTGAAAGTTACATGGGTAACTCCCGCCCGTTTGAAAGGCCAATACCGGACCCATTGGGCATAAAACCGCAAGTCAACCACCATATGTCATCAATCACATCATGAGTCAACAGTAACAGAATCAGGCAAGTGCTATACATGCAAACTAGCAAGCTGCGGGTGCTTCACTGGGCCCTCGTCGCCAGACTTGCGCTTAGCACAAATGTATACCAAACATGGCTGCAACTGTTCACATCTTATAAGTCATACAACAAAGACTCAAGCATAACTTCACCACTGGATATCTCAATAAGCTCAGATTGAATAGATTCTGTACAGGTGTCACTAGCAGCATCATCAGACCTAGATGCAATAGGTTGCTGATGCAGCTTTGACACTGAATGTACAAAATGCGCAACTGCTGCTTGATTAGTGTGACACATCAATTCAGACATCCTGCCATCGCACTCATTGAGCAATGCAGCAAACCGCTGTCTGATACCCCGATACCTCGGACATTCAAACATAACATGCTTCTGATCTTCCACCCAACCATTCAGCAACCTGCTGCTTTCCTCCAAACCAGCAGCAGACATGTTATGCAATGACCAACCAATACACCATGAACACACCTAACCACACCTGACCACCACTTTCCCTAGATCTACGTAGATGGTATATATACCAGCCCAGCGGCCAGTTGCCACATGCAGTTTATGGCACCCCACATGAAACTGTAACAGGCTTCTCAAGTGATCAGGCTGTACAAAGCATGCACGATGAACATACTCAGCAGACCTAGAGAGATCTTTAGACATCCATGATGCATAATGTCGACAATAAGTCTGCTCAACATCACGAGTCACCCTGGGGTCCTGACTAGACTCAGGCCAAACCCACCAGGCTCTTTCCCAAGCAGTAAGCACAGAATGTACATCATCTAGCAGTTGATCCGTGATCACGCATGTGTCCGTGGCATACAAGCCGCTGATGTCGCCACATGACAGCTGACAGACTACAGCATACTATGCCAGACCTGGCCTCACAGTGTGCACCGCGGCCTGAGAACACAGCTTTGATCTGAGATCACTTTGTTGTCTAACTGTGATTGAGATCGCACTGCCTGTATTCGATTGCTAATTGCAGACGCTCGCAATACACATAGTGTGCGGGGAGAGCACCGTCAAGTTCAAGACGGATGCCCGCTTCGGTGCAGAGGTGGCTGATATGTTTAGACATAGCTTCAAAACTTAATTGATTGCTGCGTTGGTCCTCCCTTTGGGAGAAACATGGTACAGTGATTGCGACAGTAATGGCAACTCAACGTCCTGCCTGTCGGTCGTTTACAGCTGGTCATCTCGGCTGCCTACTTTCTTATTTGACACGCAAATGATCTTTGATAGAATAGGTTTGCATGTGCGGCTCATTGGACCAACTCCAAATGTGAGGGTTACGGCAAGAGCGTGACTAACGATTAGTTCAGGTTGAAATTGAGGTGGAAGCACGCGCCAGTTATTGTTTGTCGTAAGCACATATATGAAGCCCGAGGATGCTGCAACCTCCTGCACCGGCTGATAGCGTGAAAAAATAAATTGTAAAACATGCCCTTGTGTTGTTTTCTCTCGCGGATCGAGCTCATTGCATGTACCTGAGGCTCCCGGTGTCCTTCGAAACATCTGCACTGCAAGCTTCAGGCGCCGCTGCGTATTAGATGCAATAGAACACAGTCATAATGGTTGTTGCCACCGCTTGTGTGGTGATAGCAGTGGGAGCTGTGGTTGTTCAGGCCGGTGAGCGGCAAGGACGCAAGTGTCGTAATCTCTGCTTTGGCACCTTTCAAGCGGCGGTCGCATCTGCAAGAGAGACTTGCAATTTGTAGTGCATTTGAATATTTATGTACAGCAAAGCCAAACACATGCTGCCACAGGATCCCGGAAGCACGTGGTGTCTTCCACGACAATCTGGGATATCTGCCCGTGGCCATGCCGCACTAGCGCCGTCGTCTCGACATGATGATATATCTTCATGGTTGTCACAGTGGTGTTTTTGGTATCTTACTGCCTTACAGGAATTCTACGTGACCTGTTGCAGTCAGCAGCAAACTGTCCAATTGACCAGTGCAACAATTACGCCTGCGCATACAATAGTCGCAAGCAATCTTGGATCTGCTCATCGTGCGAGCCACCCCTTGTGCCCAACCAAGCACGAGATGCTTGTGTGGTAAGAGGCAAGCAAAGTTGTATAGCAGTTGCGAGCGAAAGCTTGCTGCAGTAGCTTGTTATGATCACGACTCTGCAGGCACGTGCAAGCTCGCACAGCATACTCTGCATAGGGGTTCCAGACACATAACAAGAAAACCTCATTCTGTGGCATGCGCAGTGCCCTGCTGGCCAGTACCCTGTTGTGGGCAACAGAAGATGTGCACTTTGTCCAAAGGCTTCTACTGCCCTCAAGGCAAGATCGCTGGGCAGTCGACCGCCAAGCCTTGTCCCATCAACATGGAGACTCTGTCTCGAGGCGCCAAGAACACTGCCGACTGGTGAGCTTAGCTGTCCACTGAGCCTCTGGTGGCAGGAGGTGCTCTCAGATTGAACACTGTGCTTCAAGAGTCAGCAACTTGCATGATGCTGTTCCTGGTTACTTACAATCAGCTCATTGATGCACAACATAGCAGTTCTTATATACCACAATATCATTCATGCGTCTCATATTCGTGCGCTTGATGCAATCCCTCACACGTCCAGAGTCCACACAAGCTGCTTGGATACAGCTTCTGCCACCTCCAACCCCACCTGTCTGCTGCACCTGTGCAGTGTCAACAAGCCTGGCTTCTACTACATCAAGACAGCCACTGGTGTGAAGGCTGAGCCCTGCCCGATTGACACCTATACACCAGGTCTTGCCAAGCAGACGCAGTGCACGCGCTGTCTGTCAGGATTCAACACCGACCCCGAATTAGTGCCAGGGAGCCAGACATCAGCAAAGGTCTGCATGGCGAAGCCAGGATACTTTGTCTCTGGTGACTCAACTGCTCCTTGTCCACAGGTGAGCTGTTGTGCCTTCAGGTCCAGCCTGGGATGAGCAGCACTTGCTACAAGGTAGCAAACCTGTGTGCAGCTTCTGGCAGCTGTCAGGGTGGATCACCAACAAGCAGCTGGCTGTGGTGTCACTGTCAAGTACATCACCGGCTGTCCTCTCACACTGTTGCAGGGCGAGTTCAATGACAGGTATGATATGGCCACCAGCTGCACCCCTTGCTCCAGTCTGTTCCATGATGACTACGCTGTAGGCATCACAACTGCTGGTAGTGGAACAGTCTCATCAAATGGCTGCAGAGGTACGTGACGGCATGGCCAACACAACCATACACATCAAGTGTTGAGTTCCTGCAATCTACGCTCACTATAGTCACCCAGAGACCAAGTGACTGCCCCCAGTTCTCTGCTCTGTGTCCCTTATGGCAAGTCTAGCATCGTCCACCTAAGCAACCCCCGTTGCTGTGACTGAGGCAACTGCCCAGCTGTCACAGGTGTGTGCTTGCTGTTTTTGCAGTTGCTGAGCCTGGTTATGTGCTGGTCACTGAGAAGAAGACTGCTATCCTTTCTGCTCCCTCACCAGACTCTGTGCTTAGAGTGGGCGGTGCTAGACTCTGCCCACAGAAGTACTTCTGGTGAGCTTGTCTCTGCCACAGGGATCTCCTACATATTGTAAGGTGGCCCCTGTGACAAGGTGCCTGCTCCTTGCCACAGAAACATACCGTCCACAAGGGAGTGTTGGTGCGTAACATCCCCATGATCACACCTATGTTAGCTTTGCCATGGACAATCATTCATAACATCTGACCTGTGGGATTCTGTGGGATCTTCTGTTTACACTGCAGTCCCGGGGGTGATGTGATGACAGCCACTAGTGCTGCCACCAGTGAGGCCAACACAGCCCTTATACCAGCTGAGGTGGGTATTTTTGCACCCAGGGGCAGGGTGAAGTTGTGGACTACCGGGGTCCCTGTGAGGTGCCCTGGAGGTACTTGGACGGAGGAGGAGGGGGCGAAGACGGTAGATGACTGCGGTGAGTTGACAGCTGTGTTGTATGCCACACATGATGGCCCTGCAGCCATGCTTGCTATGGTGGTTGCGTATTCACCAAGTTGAAGGAGGTATCAAAGTGCTGCTAGCGATACATGCTCTGCTTTCTCTGCCTTGGCTCAAGCTGGTGACCTGCTGTAGTTGAAAGTACAATGGTAACTCTGGTTGCTTGCAGTTGCTCCTCCTGGTTCCTACATCTCAGCAGGAAACAGCACGACACCCATTGCTGCGAGTCCCTGCCCGACTGGTACCTTCAGGGAGGTACGTAACACTCTGTCCAAGAACCATCCACCCCTGCACAATCACAAGTCAGTGGCGGTTCAAACCAACAACATGGCAGTTCAAACAGAGAGGTAGTGTGCCTCATTGCGCCCTAGAGATATGATCAATAAACAGATTGACTTGGCAGCGTTGACTTCCACAGATTCCATTCCATGTTCTACTGATGTGAATGTCAAATCCGACTTGCAGGAGTGGAGCCGTGCACTTGGTTGTAAGAGTTGTGAGGATCCTTCAGTCATCACCACAAGCCCTCCTGCCAGCATGTGGCTGTCAGATGAGACCATCTACATCAATGACCTGGACCCAACTACTGGACTGGTCAACAGACAGGTCGCAACGCGAGGCAGCTCGGAATCTTGCTGTGAGTGACAAGCTGATGGCCTGTCATCCTCATGCAGCACTGTTGATCTCTGAGATGCAGTTTTGCGCCATGCAGTCAGAGGGTCATCAAGGCTGCAACCAGCCTGGTTAGTGAAGCAAAGACTTCTAGCAAAGAAAGATTCTGTTTAGTCGTCCCCCTACCCGATCAACATAAATACCCATGTTTCTGCTGCAGTCATCCAGAAGGGTATGGGCACAGTGACGGAGAGAAGCAGCACTGGTCTACTTACCCTGAAGGCCCAAGTCTGCCCTGCCAACAGCTATGGCATTGATGCAGCCAAGAAGTACGCCCGTATCGCCACACCCTGCACACCCTGCCCTGCTTTCCTGACAACAAGTGCCAAGAATGGCACTGCAGCTGTGCAGATCACGAGCTATCTTGGCAGTGATGGGGCGAGTAGAGCTGTCAACACAGACCAGGGCTACTTCACTGTTGCTGCTTGTCAGACTCCACCTGGTTTCGGGTACTACTATGGCAATGCTCAGAAGTGTCCTAAGGGGACTTATAACCCAGGAGGCAACCAGCTGCCCTGTACCAGGTCAGCCGTCATTGACCGCACCTGGTTCATGGCTTGGCAGTTATCTAGCAAGTGACCTTGCATGCGCACAGCTGCTTAGTCTACTGCACCACATGATACACCAGGATGTGCACCAGATTGCCTTTCGAACTGTTAGCTCAACTGACCATGCATGACTGCCTTCCTGTGCTCTGCAGTTGCCCAGTTGGTCTGACCACCAACCCTGCTGCGATCAACAAGGCACTGAGTGATTGTAACCTGTACATGGCTGGCTACGGCACAGTCCATGGTGTGGAACAGCAGTGTCCCCTGGGCACTTATCAAGCGCAGGACACTGCAGTGGGCAACAGCGGACGAGTGGGCACAGGTGGACCCCGATGATTGGAGCTGTGGCTGCCAATCACACTACGGAAGGAGTCAGTTGTTCATGTAGGTTTGCTGAAACACTTTTAGCCAGTCCTGCATACAAGGCACCAATAGATGAGTCAGTCATTGTGTTGAGATGTGCGGCCTGCTGCTGAATCAAGCCCCGACTGCAGGACTCACCAAGACCTGTCTGTTGCTGCAGTGTGTGCTGCTGGATATGGAGACAACACCTGGGATTCTGGTTATGTTCCCACAGTGGGTTCAGGGCCAACATGTTCCTCGTGCCAAGATGGTCTCTATGGTGATCTCACACGTGACAACCCCAGGTGCCAGGTCTGCCCAGTAGACAGAGTCTTCACATACGCATACACAGGGGAGCTTGATGTGGTCAAACCACAGGCTACCAGTCCACCTGGGGCCGACAGCATCAGCCTGTGTGTGACTGACTTCCAGCAGATTGTGGACGGACCCTTCTATATCAAGTTTGCCTCGGGCAACATGGTCAACTCAGTCAAAGGGGTTGAGAATATCCAGTCCTGCGTTGAGGAGTGCCGCAACTCGGTGGGCTGTGCCGGGATAACCTTCAACTATGATCCCAACAACAACGGAGCAGCTGAGCCTTGTCAGTTGTTCAAGCCTGCTGGTATAGCTGGCAACACATCTGCTGACTTTGGGTGATTTACATGAGGGTGGCACCAGCTGGTTCCTGGTGTAAGTAACATCAATGTCACCAGGTGTTCCAATGAGGGACCGCTGTGCCAGCCCAAGCCTGTACACCTACAGAAGCACCGTCTGCAATGAGTAGTGGATGGTTGTAGACGCTCATGCTCTGTCATCACCACTCCGTGTGGTGCACTGGCCAGTGGCAGTTTGCACAGTCGCCGCTCGTTCATACAGCTATGCAATGAGGTACGATCCGCACTTGAACTGAAGCCCTGTGTATGAATTCATGTGTGCAGGATTGCCTGGAAGACCATGCCTTCATCCACTCAAGCTCAAAGTGTACAGATCAAGGCTCTGGCTTCAGGACTTTACTCATTCTACTGGAATGTAGCAGAGACTGTGCTTGATACAGGAGCCAAGTTAGCAGGACCAGCAGTAGCAACCTTGATGGACTGTCTGAATGGTTGCAGCAACCAGAACCTCTGTGCGGGTATTGCTTGGGCTGGATATGTTGCCTATACTGATGCAATCACCAGCTGCACATATATCATGGGGACTGTTGAACCTGGCAACTCTCGACGCTCTTTGACTCGAACCAAGTTCACCAGCCTGCACTCGGGTCTAGGTGAGTAGAATTTGTGTGAGACATTGTGGTCTGTGAATCAACCAGTATCTGTTTGTTGCAATACAAGTGTTTGAACTTCTTGACACGTGGCATCTCATCTGCAGCCAACAAGTCACATAACACACATCTCTGGCAGTGCTGCTTGTGCCATGCATGATGATGTCAACTGGCTGATTGAGAACTGCCGCTTACTTATGCTGACGTCAACCCTCAGCGGTTCCCAGTATCACTCTTGTCACATCTGCTGCCCAACATCCTACCGGATCACACCTTATGTGATGTTTTTTACGACTGCCTCGGTGGTCGTGTGTGGGCTTGTGTGCTGCAGGGGAGTTCATTGACAGTTCTGGAGGAGGTACAACAGGGTGTTCCAGTGGAGGAGGGTCATCAGGTGGAGGGTCACCAGAACCTGCAGCCTCAACACCACCAGCGTCACCTTCACCAGATCCGTCTACACCACCAGCATCATCTTCGCCTGAGGCATCTACACCTCCTGCATCACCATCACCAGAGCCGCCGGTGTCTCCCCTGCCAACCTCACCTGCTCTGGCTGCTGTGTGTCAGAATGGTTCTTACAGCAACCCAGATGGTGGAGACCCAGCATGCCTACCCTGCCCTGTGGGTACAACCTCAAGGATAAGATACACTACAACAACGCCAGTATATGTATCCCACTTGGCCACCAGCCCTGTGAATGCCACCGCAGAGACCGAGTGTGTGACAGACTTCCAAGCTTTCCAGGAACGATCATATCTTCCATTCACAAGTGGACTTGTGAACTCGCCCCAGCCAGTGACTAACATAGAGGGCTGCATACAGGCCTGTCGTGAGGATGCTGGTTGTGCAGCAATGCAGTATACGAGCGCCCGGCATATGGCATATGCGTGTCAGTTGTGGAAGCCCCCAGCGTCTATCACCAACCCCACTGGTGCCACTGCTGTGTAAGTTGACCCAACATGATGATCCATTACCTCGCCAACAAACATACACCTTTGCTAAATGCTGTCACATCTTTGCACATCATCCATCTGTTGTTGAGTGTAGCACATGACACAAGCCTCAGCAGATGCTGAATGAGGTTTGAGTCGTCTGCTGATGCGTCCATGTCTCTCGTTGTGTGCAGGTTTGCTTGGAAGACCAAACAATCATACGTCTCTGCAGAACTACCTGGCCTGTACTCGTTTTACTGGGGTGTAGAGGTGCTGGAATATATCCAGTCTGCTGCAATTGCCGCAGCGGATGTGGGTCGAGCAGATTTCCCCACAGCGGGAGACTTTAATTATGAATGCATGTACCAGTGTGATCTCGATTCAGGATGTGCTGGTATCGCTCTGAGGAATGGTGTATGGCCTACCTACGGCAGCTGTGCAAGGATCATGACAACAGGGTATACAGTTGGACTCCAGCGTATGCTGACCAGGACCCAATATGTCAGTCTGCGCAACTTCGTTGGTGCATTCTCCTAGTCAGCTGGCCTTGCCTGGCACCATACTGTGTCGCTCTAGTACGCCTTAACCAAGACGGCTTGGCAGCAACAGATCATGTAGGGACGGCATGTGGCGGTTACTACCAACTAGTGGAGTGCACCACCAAGTGCAACAGAACTGCAGGTTGTTCCTGGTGAGTGTTCGTTTGATCATCTGGTGGTCTTGTTTCGATGACTGGTATCTGCTTGGGTCTTGAAGTGCCGAGCTCACAGTCATCATTGTACGGCAAAAACTGTGTGCTCACACTATGGCGATGTTGACAATCTTCAGTCGAGTTCTTGGCGAACAACCAACAAGCACAACCTTTTGCAAGCTCGAGCTGTCATCAAGATCTCTATGTGCTGTACTGTGCAGGTACAGTCACACAGTACTTGTGCTGCTGGTGACAGGGTCCCACCGGCGAACCTGAGGATATCCCACCCAGGAACAACCTTGGGCAGCTTACTGTATACTCACTGTCTATGTTTCAGCAGCAGCTGGCTCAGAATTGCTTGAAGTTGTAAACCTGCTCATGTTTGTGTGTCATAGTCAGTTCTGCAGCCTGTAATGATCATTCAAATGCACTTGGTGGATCACTCTCTGGCATGAAAAGTAGCAATCGATATGTGTGTAGGGCAGCATATTCTGCCAGTAAGCCGTAGGAATTTCATGTCACATGCAGAATGTTGTCTTCACAACGTGATAGTATAGCTGTCCAAGTTGAATCAGCACCATGCAGAAGAAGGTCTAGGTCTTCCTGGTTTGTCAGATTTGCAGCAGCAGGCAGCAACAATGTAGATTTGCAATGCATAGGCTCTGACTACAGTGTTGGAAAATAATGCAAGCAGCATGCGGCATAGCTGGTGGTCAATTCTGCATCCGATGTCATGTAATTAGCTTCAACGTACTTCAACCTGCACACTGCACTATACTGCCACCGCAATGGCTGCTGTACTGAAAGCCTTATTGTGTGAGGTATATTGCATACTGCGTAGTGCTCTGTGGTCTGTTGTCCTCGTGTAGAGTTTGTCTGTAGCTGCTGTTGGTGCATCAACACAGAACTCTGCTTGTTCTTACAACAGCTTTTGTTGCTTCAAGAGCCACCAGTCAGGCACCATTCCTTGTCCACAGGGTAGCCATCATGCTTCACTTGCACAGTACAAGCGCACTATTGCGTTCAAGTCACCTGAGTCTGTTTGTCAACTGGTCTCCATGGGTGCCTCAGTTAGAGTCTGTGATCGCATCAGTTGCCAGTATGTGTGCACTGGTTCATATCTTCCAGTGCAGCTAGTGGCATTACATCCTTCTTGCATCCTTCAGCTATCAAGTTTGTAATATTACAGTCAAATATACATGCGCAGAACTGTTGGTCAAGCACTGCCTTGCGGAGTGCACAACCAGTCCGCATGTGCATAGAAATGTTCAAGTTGACGCAGGCAAGCTTTGACGTCCAGATTCCTGGTTTCATTCCATCATGCATCACTACTATACAGGAGCACTGCATTCCTAGCCACTCTATTGCTGCTTAGTATGAATGCTGATATCACAGAAGTATCTGCAAGCTTTGAGCATCGTTGTATGTGGAGTTCTGTTTTATGTATCAGTGCCTGGCAGTGCACAGAATGGAGCTGACTGCGCTGGTTCTTGCTGTTGTGTACTGGCATTCTGTGATGGCCTTACAAGCCTTGAAATAGTAATGTATTCTGCCATGTGAGGCATATTATTTGCCTGCCGTGCACACCCTGTACTGTTGCCAACAGCAAGTCCTAGCCTTTGTGCTAGGTTCACTGCTTTGCGACATCGCAAGTCGGCATCATCAGTGTCACAGCCCAAGTATAGGTGTCAATTCTGCTGGCCCTTTCATTCATTGTCTTCTGACCTACATGCATCGACATCCATCACTCAATGATCAAGGTCATTCAGCCAAAGTCAGATGCTATCTGAGGATAACAGGCATACAAATAAAGCTCAGGCCAGCGACCCACAATCTGCTCTACCCAGGGATTGAGACCTGGGTCACTGAGCTGCCTATCAGGTGTGTTGTCATTTGCAGTTGCAGTCATGTCGCTAGCCTAGTAGAAACTATTGTTACAAGCATTTTTGACTGAAGAATTTTGCTCTAGTAACTTAAGCTCCAGCATTGGTTTTGCTGTAGTAAATCTGCTTGCTCCTTCCACGACCGGTCATTTGTTGCATGCATCTTTGCAGCTGCACCCTCTAGCAGACTCAGAATGCACCCTGTGTCACACAGGGTGGCACCCTGCGCCTTTGTTGGTTTCGGAGTTGGTGTCAGGCGCTGCCATTTGTGGCACATGGCGTCAATGCTTATGATGTTACCCAAT
>JARWLF010007418.1:0-12021 GCA_029853055.1 Scenedesmus sp. KT-U
CACTGCCTAGTACCAGCATGTCATTCAGCTGACTGTTCAGTGGATGCGGGTGGGTGCTGTTGTGCTTCTGCTGTACATTGCCCCACTGAGGGCAGATACAAGCTCATGTGCACCTTTTACGCAAACTACCACAGTCTCTTTGTTGCCTTTAGCAATGAAAGATTGTACCATCGCACTGGTGTTGTAGCATCGCAAGCTTTGGTCTGCTGGGTGAATAGAGCAGCACCGTCGGTCAATACTCACATCCTAGCTGTGTGTCCCACTTGCACCTCCTGCAGCAGCTTGTCGTCAGCGACCATGCTCCAACAAACACTCACTCAACTTAATACTCCTTCCGGAAACTCTACATGCTTTCAGACATGCAGCCCAGTAAAGCACGCCATCCGCTCTGGGCCAGGGGCAGTACAGATGCTGCCGATGATCCTCCTGTCAAGGAGCGCAGCCAGCGTAGCAGCTTACAGCTCTCCCCAGCAGGCCGTAAGCCAGCCTTGTGGCAGCAGCACAACCACAAGTCAACACAGCCTGCAGCCACGCCCAACCGCAGCAGTCCTGCACGCACAGGGCAAACAACTGCAACGCCAGGTCATGCCAGAAACAGCCATGCATCAGCAGCAACTCCTAAGCAGCCAGCAGGTAGCAGTGAGCTGTTGAAGAAGCAGTTCATGTGCAGGATGCACCTCTCGTTGCTGGATGCATGTTACAATGCTGTGTTGATGCATCAGGAGTTGCAGCAGCAGGGCATGTTGCATCCTCCTGCACCCATGTTTCCCATGGAGAAGCTGCTGGAAGGCTTCAGGGAAAGGTGATCACAACATTATCACGTCCCATTCGTCATGTCCTCTTGCAAGTGTCCCTCCTTGCAAACAGGTTTATGTTAAATGTATGCACACAGCCCTTGAGTGCAATCCTGCAAGGAAGTATGGTTGCACTCAGTTTTGCAGCTTGGCATTCTTGGCTTGATGATGCAATCTGTTCATGTCTTACATGATCTACCAACTGCATATTCCAGTGTCATATCTGACCTTGTGTCGTGCTGCACTCTCCAACTCCTGCTGTTGTCGTATGCAGGTATGGTGTCGACGTTGACCCTGGTCTAGCTGGCTGCTTGACCATGAAGCAGCTGCTGGGTCTAACTGAGTTCAAAGAAATGGTGGCAGTGCAGGAGAAACAAATCAGAGGTAAGGAGACATTGAATCTTTGTTTGTGTCCTGTGATGACAGCAGCGGACTTCAAACCAAGGGCTCAACAAGGTTTCAGTAATATCACACAGCTCAGAGGGTGTGCATTTGGTAATGAAATCCTGGTGATTGACATCATGAGTTTCGTGAGCAGTGCTGCTGATGAGCTCATAGAGCACTGGTGCAGAGTTACGGGGCAACTCTGCTAACGGGAAGCTCTGGCGTATCTTTGCTGTTGCAGATTCTCAAGGTCGTGCGCACAACATGGTTCAGCCACAAAGGAGGTACAAAGACCTGGAAACACTCGAAATCATCAAGCAGAGCAAAGAGGAGCTGCTGGCAGTACTGGATGAGAGGGTGCTTGCAGCAGAAGAGAAGCAGAGTGTGGCAGGTGCAGCAGACAGTGCCCTGGAAATGCACAATGCAGCAGCATCAGCAGTGCAGGTGCCGGCAGCCCAGGATGGTCAGCAGCAGCAACAACAGCAGACAGCAGCAGCAGCACCGGTGCTGTCGTGTGAGCAGCAGTATCTCCTGCAGCAGCAGCAGCAGCAGCAGCAGCCCCTTGCGGCGGCAACGCCTGGGTCAGCAGTACTGGGGCAGCGGCAGCGACAGCAGTCAACTGACGGCTGGCAGACACGGCAGCAGCAACAGCAGGAACAGGAGCAACACTATCAGCAAGTGCAACAACAGCAACCTATGCAGCAGCAGCAGCAGTATCAGCCAAGTCAACCACAACAGCAGCAGCAAACACCCAACGGCTGGCAGCAACAGCAGCAGGTGCCCTATCAGCAGCAGCAGCATTCACAACAGCAGAATCAACAGCACATACCTGGCATCAGCCAAGTAACCGCATGCAGCTCTGGCATGCAGGGGATGAATAACACAAGCGGTTACACAGATATGTTCCCCCAGGCTGGTGTTGCAGGCATGGCAGCTGCTGCGGCAATGCAGGGGCAAGGCATGTTTTCAGGAGGGCTTGGTATGAGTATGCAGCCGATGGGCATGAACATGTCCGGCATGTCAGGGACCATGATACCTGGCTTGATGGGGGGATACAACTACCAGCAGCAGCAGCAGGGGATGCTGCATGAGATGGAACAGTATCAGGCAACTGGCATGCAGGTCAGTGCTCAGCAGCAGCCGATGATGATGACACCTAAGCAGTTGAAGAAGCTGAAGAAGCAGCAAAAGCAGGTGCAGCAGAGACAACAGGAAGCAGCTGCTGCAGCTGCAGCAACCCCTTTACCTCAAACTGAGGTCACCATAGCAGTACCTAGCAGCAGCCCCACTGCCGCAGCAGCAGCAGCAGTGGCTACCGCCAGTCACCCCTGCAATGAGGGCACTCCCAACATGTCGCTGCCTGTCTGCGACTCTGTGGCGCACAGCATGGCCAGGTTGAAGACCATCCTGGGCTTTAGGACAGCTGCTGGTAAACCCTACTACCTAGATCAGGTGTGACAGGGCCTTGAACCTTGGGGAGGGTGCGGTTAAGCAGCCTGGCAGACATCCATGGGGTGGATTGCTTGTCCATGGTACTGTTGGAGCGTACTTCTCCTCCTTTGCTGGTGATGTGAACTTCTGGGTGCAGCTTGCACTGTGAATTTGTCACATATGGCAATAGCCTATGATAAGAGCATCGTCTGCCTGTCTGCAGGTGTATGCTGACTTTGAGGAGCAGGAGAACAAGCGGTTGGATCCCAGCCTGCTGGGTTATGATACGTTGGCTGATCTTATCACTCAGGGTTCAGGACTCAACATTGCGTTACAGCCTGAAGCAGCACCCAGCAGTAGAGTGAGAGTGATAAGAAATCAACTTCAGCATGATGAGTACTTTGCAAGAGCTGGCTCAGGGGGCATGTATGCTGGCTTGCATGGGAAGAAGCGGACAGCAGCAACAACAGCAGTAGGAAATGCAGCAAGTCATGTTGACAGTCACAGGCAGCAGCAGCAGCAGCAGGAGATGCAGCCGCCAGCAAAACGGCCTGCTGGGATGTATGGTTCAGGGCCTGTCCAGATTCTGGGACTGTCAACAGTTGGCAGCAGTAGAACTGCCATACCTGGTTTATCGGCAGCAGGAAGTGGGGGAGTCAACAGCAGTCCTGCTGCTGCTGCTGCTGGGGGACAACGTGCAGCAGACTCTGGCAGTAATGCTACTGAGCATGGTAGCGGCGGTCAGCAGCAGCAGGAGCAAGGGGAGATCGATCCCTGCACTGTGTATGTTTACAGACTACATGATGAAACAACCAAACGTGAGTTGATAGACCTGCTGAGCCCCTGTGGCGGTATAGTAGAATGCAGGTTAGGGTTCAACCGCAAAGGTGTGTTACAAGCGTTCGTGTCGTTCAGTTGTGCTGAGGAAGCGGCAGAAGCTGTACGGTGTAAGAATAATGCCAGTTTGAGAGGTAGCTTCATAGCAGTGAGACCAGCAAGGAAGCGGGGAGCACCACCGCCACAGCAGCAACAGCAGCAGCAACTGCAGCAGCAAGATAGGTTCACAGCTGCAGCGCAAAACACAACAGCAGCAGCAGCACCACTCAATGGTGAGCCTGGTTCCTTGACTATTGGCCAACAGCAGCAGCCTGTCTTGATTGACCTGGCGCACGCACAGCAGCAGCAGCAGCAAGTATACACCTCTCAGCCAGTTGCTGCACCATCAGCAGCAGTGCAAGCAGCCCAGAACGTCATGCAGGTAATGCAGCCAGCAGCTGGTACAGTACAGAGCCTGCCATCAAACATGTTGGCTGCACCTGCTGCAAGTGTATACACAGCTGTTGCAGGAGGCACACCAGTGCTTGTTGTGAGTGGTGCTCAACAAACAGCAGCGATTCTTCAGCAGCCACCACAGCAGCAGCAGCAGCATGCCTCGCTGGTGTTGTTGCCTGCTGCAGCAGCACCTGTTGCTGTAACACAGCAGCGGCCAATGATGCGCCGCCAACAACAGCAGCAGCTGCTGCCGCAGCAGCAGCAGCAGCATTCCAGTGTGCTGATGCAGGAAGCAGCAGTGGCAACTGTTCCTGCAGGGTATGTAGCTGCATCTGCCACATATCAGCAGCAACAGCTCCAGCAGCCAGGACTGCTGCAGATGTCTCCTGCTACTGCAGTGGCCGGCACTGCTACTGCACTAGCAGCAGCCCCTGCTGCGGCTGCAATCAATGCAGAAGCTTTGCAGGCAGCAGTAACCATGGCAGCAGCAGCAGCAGCACCAGTACCATCCACAGCAGCAGCAGTACAAGCAGCAGTGCTGTCTGGCCCTGCTAGCAACAGTACTGCCACGGATGCTGCTGCTACCACTGGCAGATTCATTGCTGGCTCAGCTGATAGAGCTCCTACTGCTGCTGATTGTATGCTTGCATCACCTGGAGTGACCCCAGCAGCAGCAGCAGCAGCAGCAGGTGTCCAGGGTATTGTGCCGTACACACCATCACCTGAGAAGGTCGACAATCCAACATCACCACAAGCAGCAGCAGCCGCAACGCCGCAAGCTGCAACAGCAGCAGCAGCAGCTTCCTCAGTGATGCAGTTCAGAACAGCAGCAATGCTTGCTGATGCTGCACTTGCTGCTCTCAGCAGTGTTCTGGGACCAGCTAGCAGCAATGCATTACCTGGTGGCCCTGCTGCTGTATCGGGTGGGGAACTGCAGCAAGCTTACTCAACGCCAATGCAAGGGCATGTGGTGGGACAAGCAGCAGCAGCAGTGGCTGCACCTGCAGCAGCACCACCAGGTGCACTTGCTTACCAAACCACGGTGCCAGCAATGCATGGTCATTATGCTGGAGAGCAACAGCAGCAGCAGCAGTGGCAGGCATGGCAGCAGCACCAGGCTCAGAGCCAGGCTCAATGCCAGCAGCAGCAGCAGCAACCAGTATTGCCTGCACAGCCGCCACCACGCGAAGAACCAGCACCAGCACAACAGCAACAACAGCAGAAGCGCTCTCAACCCCACTATGCTGCCTCTGCGATGTCTGCTGCTGACCTGGCAGCACAACAGCAGCAGCAGCAACCTGGAGCTGCTCCACATGCTGGGACAGTTCCTACTACTGCAGCAGCAGCAGCAGCGCAGTGGCAGCCGCCAGCTGGCGCTCCGCCGCTGCCGCCTGAAGCTCCACCTGAAGAAGGTAATCCAGCAGGCCACCTGCAAGCACAAGCAGCAGCTGCAGCTGGAGGCCTGCCTCAGCAGCAGTATTGGCCCGGGGAGCAGCAACAGCAGCCAAATATTCAGGATCCTCAGTATCAGCAATGGTATCAACAGCAGCAGCAAATGCAGATACAGCAGCAATATGGGCAGTATGGGCAATCATACCCAGCTGCTGCGCAACCTGCTGCTGCCTATGGTGACCAGCAACATCTGCACAGTCAATATATGCAGCAACAGCAGGCAGGGGCGCCCTACATGTTACCTCAGTACAATCAGCCAGCATATGCACCACAACAGCAGCAGCAGCAGTACCCCTATGGTGTGGCCCCACAGCAGCAGCTGCAGCCGCAGCCGTATCAGCCGCCGTCTGTGCCTGCACCAACCTTTGACCCCCATGCTCGCTTAGACGAGCAGAGCTTAGCCCAGCTGGCATCATGGGGAGTCACGATTCAATGAAGTCAAGGTATATGCCTTCAGAGGCATGTTCCCTACTGTCTATGTCTGTTGTGCTCTTAGGATTGTCCTCACTGCCTCCACGGTAGCTGTTCTGTGTTGAATTCATTGGTAATTTTAAGCACGTCACCTCCTCTAATGTTCCTAACCGTCAACAATTGGTGGACCAACCGTCAGAAAGATATTGAGTGTTGTCTTATGCCCGGCCGCTATTTCGATGTGCCAAAGCCGGGTACCACGGCAGGGTCGCGTGTCATCGAACATAAGTCGCGATCGCGAGGTCAGACCTATGTATTACATAACAAGCATCGCGGCACGTATGGTTCAGTACAGCTAGATCAAACTGCGGACCGTGCGGCGCAGCGTCAGCTCACGGTAGCAACCTCATAATGCCTTAGAGACACCCAGATTCTAACAAGCACAGGTATGTCTGGTACCGGTGAAGCCTGAGAGTCAGCATAAGTAGCTAAAGGCAATACACATATGTACGGTATGTCGAGCGTACTCGACCGTGGAGTGCAAGGGCCGGCGGCGACCGAGGGCCGCCCGTGGATGCGGCATCGTCATAATGAACCGCTTACCGTGCCGAGGTTTCAGGCAGCGTCAAATGTTCTACGTATCACCAAAGGAGCCGCACCGGGTGGCCGTCCGCAGCATACAGCGTGGCAAGTGAACATCCGGACTGCTGGTACAGCTACTAGTGCCACTAGTAGGCCTGAGGCCCCCCAACTGACCAGCCTGAGTGATACAGATATGACCAGTAGGCCACGGATCACATCTTCTGCTGGGGACTTCCGTCCAGGTGGACGATCGGTGGTCGGAAGCTTTGTGTCCAAAGCCTGGATGATCGTTCCGTCGGTACTGTATCAGTGGGTAGGCGGTCCAAGATCATTGTCCGACCGCACGCCCGGGGTTGGATTTCTCCTTTTCGGAGGCACCAAATGACGAAGATGCCACCCCTGCAGCAGGCAGAATCGGACAAGGCGTTGAGATTACTACAGAGCCCATACAGCGAAAGCGTACAAGCCTGCATACAACCAACTCACAACCAATCAGCAGCAGAAATCAGACCACAGAAAACCAGCCTGGTAGGCTACCAGATGGCAAAAAACCTGAAGCAGCCCACCAGGCGGCTGATGACAGGGAAGTGAAGAAGGTACATGTGAACCTGACAGGAAGTAAAGAAGGTACATCATGTCATTCAGGTAACAAATGACAACCACACATCATAAGTGTGAGCAACCTCTTGCTCATGGAGTGTATGATAGAGCTATTCATGCAAGACAAGCAGCTTGTCTTGGACCTGGCAGTGCACACATGAATATAACAGGACACGCATTCAAGTTGAGCAGTGGAGCATGTAAGTACAAGTTACCTGGTGCGCTACCCTGCGGGCTTCTGTGACGGGTACTGTACATCATCCAGTGAGCTGACTATCATGTAGCAACCTGATGTATGAGCCACAATTTGCTGTGCAGACAAGTGGGCTGTGGTTATTCAAGACCAAGTGATTGTCATCAGTAACCTGCAGGCAGCTGTCCCTGATGCACACAGCGGCTGTGCCCCTCAAGTTGTGGATGGTTCAAAAAGAGACTTAAGCTGACGTGGCCCAGCAACGGTTGCTGCCGCAGCACGGTGGTGGTGGAAAGTTGCAATGCGCCTTGCACTGCAAATCTGCCTTGTAGTCACTTGAAAGAAGGACACGGTGTACGAACATGCCTTGTCTTGCAGTACATAGGTTGATGGCAACGTTCTCAATGGCACTGTCAGCACAGCCTGCGCACCACCACACCTGACTTTGATACCACTGAAATCGATGCATGGCATGCGTTTATATCCAGGCAGGCAAAAGCAATAGCAACTTACCTGGTTCAGGAGGTTGCAAGCCTAGCATCTGAATTGTGTGCAGGGGAGCTGAAATAGAAAGATTGATGCTTGAAGAAGGAAGCTTTGCCAAACCTGTTCTAGGTAGGTGGGCTGCCCTGCATCACACTGCTGTGCAGCTGATATGCTGCCCTGGAGCTCATGTGATATCCAGTGATCGTTGCATACTTGCTAATAAACAAAAACAACTGCACAACAGCTTCCCTTGTGATGGTGGTGGTGTTGAGAAACACCGGTTTTGGTTTTGCGATGACAAAGGAAGCCCGTCTTAACGTGTGCAGGTGCAATGATGTGGATAGGTCCTGGGTCATGTAAGCTCTTCCTCACATAGCCGTGACACCATCTATACAGACACATAATGTCAAAAAATGTATAGAGGCAAGGGTGTATCAAGGGACAGAGTGTGCATGTCTGCTGTTGCTGGCTTCCCAACACTGAAGCAATACTCCTACAGTACCAGATACCATGAGGCATGGCATGCTGTTTTGCTGCTGTCAAAGCAAAGCAAAGTTTGTTGCTACTGTCTATGGCCATGGGCTGCAGGCATGTAACAGCCACTCGCAAACTGCTGGAAGGGCAGATGTTGCCAGAAGCCTCATCAATTAAGCACATAGCTGCAGTTCTGCATGCATCTTCGCCATGCCAGGGCAGAATGACGAAGTCCAGAGTCCAAAGGTTTGCACCTTGGAGACTTGGTAAAGCTATCAATACAACAAGCACAAACAATTATGAGAGATAGGCTTGAGTTGTTAAACAGCAAGTGCAGTGCAGCTGACTCAGCTGTATAAGCTTCAAGCAAGCACATCACCTAACGCTGTAGCATGATGAGCGCCAGACACAGATATGCCAGAGAGCCCATGAGAGCCATAGCCACTGCAATACAGAACATGGGGAGTGCTACTTATGTGCACTGCTCAGTTGATCATGACATAGCGTACATACCAGCTGTTGCACAGACATACGCAGCCATGATGGTCTGTGACATGAATCCCGCAACCACCAGTAAGACATACCAGCACCAGACCCTGCCGTGCAATATAGAGCACGCTGCTTACCAAACCACCTTCAAGAGCTGCTCGCCACGAGTCCCACCTGGCTTGTGACAACATCTGTAACAGCAGCTACCTGTACTGGATCACAAACTTATGCACCAATCACTACACGCACAGTTAGTAATTTCACTGCCTACAGCAGGGAACTGCCTAGTGATACCTTACTACACCGCCAACATGGGTCGGCCAGTGCAACACTACTTGACTGCCAACATGGGTCGGCCGGTCACAGCCTAGAGCACCGCCAACATGGGTCGGCCAGTGCAACACTACTTGACTGCCAACATGGGTCGGCCGGTCCTAGCTCAGAGCACCGCCGACATGGGTCGGCCAGTGCAACACTACTTGACTGCCAACGGGTCGGCCAGTGCAACAGTACTTGACTGCCAACATGGGTCGGCCGGTCACAGCTTACAGCATTCTTAACATGGGTTGGCCAGTGACAGCTATGAATCAACTGTTGCACACCTGGTACCATGGAGCCCAGACCTGCATGCAGTAGCCATCTCCAGTATCATCACCAGGACTCCGATGGCATCACCAGCAATATATAGCTCATCCATACCGACAACTCTGCAAAGCTAGATGCAAGTAATCGTGTCAGCCAACTTGCAAGCCACAGCATATTCACAACACACGGTCACGGCCGTTGACGCAGCTGCATGGTTGTACAACATCTGTGTCCGCCTGTAGGTGTTCACCTGCAATGTTGAATACTGATCGCGACATGTTGACACATAAAGAGACGCGCATGGATCCCCAGCCCTGCTGGCTGCCCCTCAAGTCCAGCGGGCGCTGCAGCTAACTGTTGGCATCTTGTGTGACCTGCATGCAGCAACATACGACAACACTCAAGTAAAGCATGCAAAAGTAGCCACAAGTCTGGTAAGGCGGGGCGCAGCCGTATTATTACAACCAGTTGGCCCACAGCCTTTCGAAAGCTTCTTACCAGGCACATATATAAGTTTCCAGCTTTGCTTAGCTTCCTGTATATTCCAACAACCGCAACTCGCACAGGGGCGAGGATACATTCGAAACTGCGACAGCAACCAACTCTCCCTGCTTGCCTGGTTCCCACACTGATATATACTGTAACACTTCGGAACAGTCAGACCGCAAGAGTAACTCACCCAGACCTTATAAGAGGCTAGACTCAGCACGCCTTGTCAGTTGCGTTGGTTTGTTTTTGGTATGTTATGGCAGCTAGGCTTAACCAATTGCCTCCTTCATCATGTGATCCCCTAAAAAAGCCGGGGAAACATTTTTTTTCATGCCAGTGTACGGCAGAAACAGGTGGTGATAGGCCCTTGCTGGGCATGCACGTAAACTTTTCTTTGCAGGGCTGGCAGAGGTCACTCAGCCAAGACGACACACACTATCCGCTGTTCTCATGACACGATATGCGTGTTTAGGTGCGTATTAGTCCAGGACTCCCAGTTGCTGACCGCTGGTGGACACACTGTAGTTGCGGCAAAACCTAGGTGTTGTACTGGTGATACTGGTGGAGTTCACGGCACATGGCCAGATAGAGCAACAGCGTGACATATTGCTGTCAATGCCTCTCTAATGTGTATAAGAAGATGCAAAGGACGTACCCAGATTTGAATTGGTTCAGGTAGCGTTGTACAAATGTACGGTAGGCATCTGCCACCTGCAGCAGGTGATGGTGCACAAGATGCCCAGTCCCTAAGCTGGGGCTGCAAAGGAGCAACACATGGTTCCTCCAAAGCAAAAAGATGTGACCACACGCCAAAACGGCAAGTGCATGTAATCACAGTACCCAGTGGAACCTCTATGTCAGCACAAGGTATTAGTAAGGTATCAACCGCCAGCCTCCATCAAGCCTAAGCCCAGGACGAGCCTTCTCCATCCCTCTTGATTGTGATGTAGGGGGCAGTTGCTGCAGCACCTGGTTGGATACATTGGGTCCAAGGGAGAAGTTCGGTGGCCACAGCTGCACAGGGCTGGTAATGACAGCTGGTGCTGCACCTGCCAAAGGGGTAGTGTAGGCAGCAGGGAATCAGGGTTAAGCGGCATCACTGCACTGGCCAAACAGCATGCAGCATATGATCTGAGACTGTTTGCATGCCATGTCTGTCCACCACCTCTAGACATGTGCCAAATGAGCAACAAGTGCACATGTCTCGGGTGAGCACATGCAGCCAAGCGCACAATCAGCTGGTAATGATGATGCTGTGCAACGCTCATTGCAAGGTGACAGAACCATGTGTCTGGTTGCTTACCTTGGGCGGTGCACTTGCAACACAAGCTGTTGGTGCGGTCCTCCAAATGTGATCAGTTTGCTGCAGTGCCCCTGCTGCAGCTGACAGACAGCCAGGTTGTCCTGCTGCTGGCTGCTTTGCTTTGATGGTACTTGTAACACCTTGCCAGGGAGGTCTGCTGTTCAACCTATCCTGCCGCTGCTGCTGCGGTAGCTGCTGATATGGTAGCTCCTGTGGCTGGGCCTTGACTGCATGCACAGGTGAGAGTGGTGGCATCCTGCAGTATACATCAAAACAACAAGAGGAAGCATGAGGCAAGCGTCAAAAGGTCATCATGCCTGCTAAGTATATGCAGGGTGCGACCTGCAGTAAAGCTGCCATGTATGTCAGGAGAGTATACCAAATAGTTCAAAAGGGTTATATGCCAGATCAGTGCTGCGATCCGTCATGGATTTGGTATTGCTCAGAAGGACAGAAGTTCGATAAACGAGCATGTGGTGTTGTCAGACCTACGTCTGCTTGACCACCACTGGCTTCACCATCCGAGTTGCAGGTGCCACTGGTGACCAGCAAGCTGCTGCAACGGGCCTACAGCTATCACTGCAAGCTGTTGTCTGCTTGGATCCAGCAGCTGTCAGCCTGCTGCTGTGTGCTGCACTACCTGCTTGCTGCTGGTGCTGTTTATGTTGCTGTGCATATGGTACAGGGGTCCTAGCTGGGTATCCTGCAAAAGCCAAGAGCCTGGCGCTGGCCTCTCTGCAGTTCTTTGGCAGAGGCTTGGCTGCGGGATTGCCTGCCGTGGATTGAGAGGCTGCAGCAGGTTGGGTTGATGAGGTACTCTTACAGGCAGCTGGGATCACATCACCCCCTGTTGCTGCTCCTGGTATTACACATCTGACATCTGCAGCATGCTGGTCACTGTGTTGTGCCTTGGGCTGAATCTTCTTGCTTGGAGTACTGTCTGAAGCAGATACAGCATCCGCAGATACATCAGGGATCTTCTCCACTGGATGGCATGTATCTGGCGCTGGACTTGTGGGTAGTTGTACCTGCGTTGGCTGCTCCTGCTGCTGTGGCTTGATTACTGTTGAAGCAAC
>JARWLF010007526.1:0-12071 GCA_029853055.1 Scenedesmus sp. KT-U
CCCTGCACCCACCTGAGAACACCCTCGCCCCTGCAGCATACATTTTGGGATAGTAGTTCTGAGCCACATCCTGAGGAGCATTCACATCACCACCAGCTGTACGACTCAGATCGGCAAACACCAACTTGGCACTCTTGGCGGCTCCAGTAGCTCTGCTTGTGGGATCTTCTGGATTGAATCCTGCCAAGCTGCCGCTCGTGTGGGTGCCGTGTCCGACCAGGTCCTTGAAATTGCTATCTGCCAGGCCCCAGTACATGACAACTTTCCTGTGATTGGGGTTAGACCATGTATCGCCGTCTGTGGGAGGTGAGAAGGGGTTTGCAGGATCATTGAAGAAGCAGCTGTGCATGTCTATACCAGAGTCACCGATGCCAATGATCTGGTCTTTGCCATCCAGGCCCGCCTCCCAGAAGTAGTGTGTATCAGGCTTTGTATAGTCAGTCGTTGAGGCCACGCCGTTGTCCTGCACTATCATACTAGCGACACTGTTTTGCAGGAATAGGCGGGATCTGGGTGCCAGCCAGTGCACAGTGGCTTGATTGGACAGCCAATACAGCACATCAGCAAGGTCCTGTAGGGACAGAACGGCAGCCAGGCACAGCATTGATGAAAGCCGTACAGCAACATAGTTCTTGGTATGACGCTTGCATCTTGTCGTGCTGCTGTTCTGGACATACCCTGCAGAGTATGCCAACTGCAACCTGGCTGCACAACATGACTGTCTACAGATCTCAGAAAGCCCTGGCATACAGTGAGATGGCCCAGCTGATGCAGGCAAGACTGGTACAGCCTGGACCGTACACAAGAAACAGTTGGCATTGCGCAGTCATAGCCTCTGCACACTGCTCAACATGTATGTGTGTGCCACATGCGGGTGCTATGAGGCTTCGCTTCCGCACCTGGGGGCAGACTGCTACATCAAGCTCCCAGGCACCACGAACAATAAGCTCAGGTTGACACATGCTCATATGGTATTTACAGCGTCCATCTGCGGTTAGCAAATCTGCCAATGGCTGTTGCCAGTCTGCTGCTGCTGCTGCTGCTGGGCTGAAGACTTCTGTGTTGTACCCAAGAAGCTCAGATTCAGCTTGAGGCACATGGGGAAAGTGAACACCAATTACCATCTTTGCAGGCTTACTGCGAATCAGCTGTTGTGCCAGGCTATCCTGATGATGGTGACTGGCGTGCAGCGCTGCAGACTCGTGCAGCTGAAGCTGCTGCAGCAACCGATGCTCAACGACACGTCTGTGCAGCTGCAGGTGCTGCTGCCCTGCATCCCGGTGATCCACGCCGTCTAAATGCTGTCGTTCCTGGTGTATAAGCTCCAACACTGGGTGCCACTCAGGTGCTATCTTGTATTCTGGTAAATATGGGACCTGAGAAAGGAACAAGCAGTGCAGGTGGTGTCAGTGGGCCTGACTTACCAAGGAGCAAGTGCCCATACTTGCAGAACTCCACCACATAAGCACCGGGCATGGCGATATCAATCTTGCTGTGCTCAAGTCTCTGCCACCGTCAAGATTGCGCCCAGGTGTCTTGCTGCATGATTGCAGGCGATCGCATACCCCATGGTGCGCTGGTCCTTACGTCAAAACCAATCTGACAACATCCTCAAAGAACTCACCAATGTGTGTAGTCTGTACACAGGGCTGTGCAAGTCCTCCAGTCGAGCAAGCACCAGCCACGTATCATGAGGTAAGTATCCACAGATTACTGCCTTGTCGGCATGCAGCTGTGTCTTAAGTGTTTCATGGTGATCTGACGCAGGACCTGCGCAACCAGAACGGCTCATTATCGTCCCTCACGCCATGGTGTGCTTTCAGCGATGCACGTCCACCCACCGATTTGCACCAGCAGCTGCACTCTGCCACAAAGAAGACCCCACCGATCATCTGTGCAGTCCTGCAACCCCAAAAGCTGCCTTGCGTCCCGCTGTCCCGGCCTGCAAGGGCAAGGGCGAACGTTGGGTGCTTGATACACTACTCGCAACGCCGCTCAACTCCATAACGCATGCGTATTGGGGTTTCCATATTCTCTGCGACGACAGAAGTGAACTATTCCCTGAGCACGCACCACTCGGCCCCAAAGTCTAGGCTATCTATTCGCGCAGTCCGCAAGTACGTGATCGCCCACGCATGATTTAAGCACTGAGAAATCACTAGTAAGCAACAAAGCCACAGCCCCACAGGCTGCCTACTCAGTAAGCTCATTCTTGCTGGGAAGACATGTTTGCCTGATCGCAATGCAGAAACATGTTGCAGTATAAAAGGGATAACATTCACCAGTAAGGCGGTCGCTGCAAGCAGCCCTCTCTTGGCCTGTGTCGGTCCCGGGAGTCCGGGGCTCAGTACTGGCAACAACGTGTTTGGTGGTGTGCGAAGTTTGTGCGCACTGCGACGTAAGGTGGCATACTGTGTAAGGGTAGTTTGTTACCACGCTGCCGACTATGAGCAGAGTGGGAACACAAACATACGTGGTTTGGCTCAGCGACAACTTCGCTGTGAATAGCTGGGCCCTGAGCAGTCAGCGATACAGATTGTCGCAGTATATATGGTAGTATATTACTTGTTCAGGAAGTGCCTGCTTGCTCGTCCGTCTCACATCACGATGAACAATATTGCTGAACGCTCAGCGGCTGGTAGGCTGTACAGGCAGCGCTAGCGAACCAAATCCGATTGATCAGGGTGTCTAGCTACCTTCTCAAGTCAGAAACAGTGTGAAAGATAGATGACTAACCTTGTCGCATGATGCTGTATGCCTTGAAGGCTTAGAGATGTATTCAGAGTCAACATCCCATGAGCATCTGAGCAGTACACATGATCACAACTGATCGTGCATAGCTGACTGTGCACGCAACACAACAACCGCTTCCAGCATTGTGACCATGATCATCAAAGAATCACATGACCCAGTGGTGTCATTCAGAAGCATTTTAACCATTCCAAGATGAATTGACAGTGCAGCAGGCTGGCCCGCAGATGCGGCACTGATGCACATAACTGACAATTGTGCTCGTGATTATCTCCTGTGGTGTGAACCATAAATTGTATCGTATGTAGTGAGCTGGATGCAATGACTCATTGGAGTTCAAAACACCACTTTGATAGAGAGTGCTCAAGTCAAGGTAGTCTTGACTGCAAGGCGCAGGCTGACAGTAACAAGCATCAATAACAACCTGCCTGTTCCTGTCCTGACGTATGGCAACATTGCCTACTTCTGTCTGGGCAAGTACTGCATGCTTGGAGTAGTGCGCCCGGTATGAGTATGCTACTGCAAGTTGACATCTTTGTTGGGGGCCTGTCATGGGTGACTGGTTGACGCAATAGATTAGCGTAATGCAAGACTAGCGCTAAGCATAGTGAGCTGCACCCCACCCCCGTTACTGCTTTGCTCTATAGCTTTCATCCCCGCAGCAAGGGTATCAGACAGCTACTTTCTGCCATAACTGACTGATAGCCTGTGTGTGGTGTTGTCGAAGTCTATGTGTGATCAGACTGTGCGAGCATCGCGACTGATCGGTGCCTTTCGGCCGGAGTTCCGGATAATGCAGTCACATCGCCGCTACATGCAGCAATCCAGCCAACAGCTGTGGCAGAATTCCTCTGCTACCCCACTCTCTCCTCGCACAAGCACAGCACATAAGCTTGCACACACGGAAGATAGGCAGACCCGGATAACAACTGTAGTCTTGATTGGCAAGGCTGGTCAACAAATATAGCTTGAGCACATGGCTCTGATATGCTCCTCTGAGAACACTGCTGATCATGCATCTGACCCTCTACTCAAGCTGAGGTTTGACTATAACAAGTCCAAGTTGCGTTCACATTGTTGTAGGAGTCACAAAACGAGATTCTGATATCAGACAATAACGAATAATGATGATGACCATGACTATAGTAACAATCACTCATGACCAGCGCATGCCGTACCCTGGTTAGTGATCTTTGTCCCAGCACAAACTGTGATGCAGAGACTGTCACTTCGCCAGAACAGTCACTGAAGGCATATCAAGCCACTGTTGCTGTTGTAGTGGTAGTGTGCTGGCAGAAGCTGTGTGCACAAGTCGCTGAAAGACGGCTCAGCAGTGCAAAGGTGTCGGACTTGCAACGAGGGAGTCTGATCTGATACTCAAGCCGTCCACCAGTACACAGGTCTACCGTCCATTCATGTGCCCTGCAGCAGAGACTGAAGGCATACGTACAGACTAGGACTGCTATCTGACGGTTTGTGTGCGATTGCATATAAGCTAGGTGGATTTGCGTCTGTTCCTGCTGCAGCTGCATACAGGCTTTCTATGGGACCCTAGGCACCATATCGTACGCATCACACAAGCAACGGCGAAGACAATGATCCGCGAATGGCAGGCAGTACCAGGTAAGGGCAGCACCCTTTGATAATGACCTTGAAATCAATCTGGTGAGATGGTCAAAACAGTATTGTTACTTGACTCATAGCTGCGGCCTAAGCATGGTCAACTAATGGAATCGCAACACCGTTGCAGCGACAAAGTGAAAGCACTCTGGCTTGTCTGTCGACGTGAGCTGTGCATATCGTGTTACAGGCTTTGAAAGTGTCAAAAGAGCTGAAAGGTAGACGGCAGCTGACAAAGCAACTTGTCATCTGAAGCTGCTTTGAGCAGCAAGCAATACCTTCCGTCAATTCCGGCAAGCAGCAAGCGTCTCCGCCGCGCTTGATGGGCATAAGGTCAGGTCAACAGTAGTAGCACATCATACGTTACGCTACGCTTGCGACATATCATGCGGTTGCTTGGCCCCCTGTTCTGATTTCTTTTTGATTAGCGCGAACACTGTCACTAACATCGGCCCACCAGTGCGCACGGGAGCTCTCACGAATGCGGGTGCTCCAGCTATGAGTCGTTTTCATCCAGTAATTGTTTTTTGGAAGAATCACATGCACGGCAGCTGAGCAGCAAGTGCAGCTGGAGTGTTGCTGCATCGCGGGAGATAGCTCTCAGCGGATTGAGGTAAGGATGTGGACTGATACATTTCATGTGTATTTTCTGACTTGTTGAGAACAGTACGACCTGCCAGCTGCGAAGCAAAAAAGGAAACTGGGGCCGGCAGGTGGTGCAACTATCATGCACAATTCTGTTCCATCGGGCGTACTGCAGTCAATGCGGATTGCGTTTTTAGATTATACGGCGCTTGCATCAGATGTGCTCTGAGGGGTCCCAGCGCTTGCTCAACCCACTTGCACAGCCTGCACCGGCCTTCAAGCAGCTGCATCCCTGTCTGAACTGATCAGCAGTGTATTACAATGTTGTGTTCTGTCTGCTGCACTCTGTATCATTGGTGTAACCCGCTTCGTGCCTCGTAGTGCTACTCGTCGCCAACCCTTCACGTGTTCCCCCTTGTACGCCATCATGCATGCAGGGATATTATCAGGCCCCGCATAATTTGTGCAGTGTTTACAAGCACAGTAGGGTGCAGTCTTCCGCGCACTCTCTACTTCGTCAGCAAGGCAGCAGCAGTACGCGCGCATTTCGGCGCATGCTAAACGAACACCCAGGCCTCAACAGCTGTAAACCGCAGCCATGAATATTGTCGAATTCGTATTGCTGCTAGCAGCATGCTTGGGTGCAGTGTCCTGCTTTTCTGATCAGAGAGCAGCAGAAGGTGTACCCAGTGCAGTCACTGCTGCTGAGCTGGACGAGCGCATATCGTCAGTGGCGGCATCTCGGAAGCTCTTGGGCTACAGGCCGATGCAGCCCCTGTGTGCAGATGGTGCAAAGAGCTTTGGAGTTCAAAGGCCGAGCTATCAACTTCTTTGTGACGGCATACTATGCGGACTATAACAGTGACAACCGGGTAGACGGTCTGGGGTACAAGGAAAGTCAGTGGGACAAGTCTTTCAGACCATTCAACTGGAATGCTGCGTACCGGTTCAGCAAGGGCTTGACGGTGAGTGGATGATGAGAGGATGTACGACCTCTTCGGATCACTACAATTCTTGATTACCAGTCCCAAAATACAGCAGTGAATCTACTGTCCTTACCTGCATTACTGATCATGCCAACTTGCTTCGCAACTTTGTGCATGCAGCACTGCATGAAGAAGGCAGTGGACAACAACATGTTACTCGTCACGCACATCCACCTCGATGATGGTCTGGACAAAGGCACATGGAGGAACTCCATAATATTCAACCCAGGTCAGAAATATGGAGCGCTGACATACTGGGAGGCAGTCGCCAAGCCAACTGCCATGGCACTCAAGGACGCTAACTACAAGAAGAGGGATGTATACTATGCCATGCAGGTACGGCAATCCCACCCCTCTTTCTATAAAACTTCTCTTTGCATACCTGTTCAACACAATCACACTCTCACAACCAATGCATGCCGTGCTTTATGTCCAACTCCTGGCAACACAGCTGCCCTGCTGACTGATATTGTGTACCCCTGGTCTACGGCTCACCTACATGTTGGTATCTTCTGCTGTTCCACCCTCAGGCTGAGATGGGTGCCACGCTGTTCTACCACCCCATCGCCTGGCGCAACATGATTGGCCAGGTGAAGAAGGTTGTCAGTGGTGGGGGCACCCCGAGGAACAAGGTGAAGGTCGGCATCAACATAAACTGGGAGAAGATCTGTGGCTGCCCGGCGGACCTCACCTACTCAACAAATTACTTCTCTGTAAGTTATGGAGTAGATTTGTCCTCCGTACTTAGCCAAACTCGCTGCTTCTGACCACCATGCTCAGCGTGTCACAGCCTGTCTTTGCTTCAAAGGTGCTGTTTAGTGCTGTTGCTGTTCGGTCTTGTGCAGCTGCAGTACAGCCATTTAGCTGCTCTGGATGGCTGCATATGGTGTCTCACACACACATTAGTATGCTGATGGCAGCAGTTCGTTCTTGGGTTTCTCGCAGGATCTAAAAAACAACTGGTGGAAGGTACAGAATGTTGTCAAGGTGCCTGAGGTTCAGAAGCTCTTCCGTGCTGTAAACTGGATCGGCGTGTCTGCATACGCCGGACTGCCTGCCTACCCCAGCTTGTCTGATCTAGAGACTTCCCTGCGCAAGGTTGACCAGGAGTTGGGCTTGTTTGGTATGAGCTTGAAGGGACTGAACAAGGAGCTGATGTACTCTGAGTATGGTGAGTCCAGTACCTTACGACACTGGTAACACTCAGCACAGCTGGTAGTTGATAAGCATCTGGTGTCAGGTATCCTTGGGCCGGTCCTGCATGAACTGCATGTTACTGGCAACATGCTGTGACTAAAGTGCTATCTGAGCAACCTGGAGCTCACATGCAATGCGGCTTGTAAGTGATGTTGTTCATGCTTTGGTCTGGATTCAGTTGGATGTATGCATGTCAGCCTCAGACCTGTTCCTGAACCCTCAAAAGGCCTTTATGTTTTACTCCACCGTAACCCCCTACCCCAAACCCTCTACAGGTCTTGGTGGTGGCATGACTGGTGATTACCGCACTCCAGCTATCTCAAGTTACAATGTTGCTGCCAGCCCCTACTGGGGTGTCGATGGCATCTACAGCAGCAGCTCAGACCCCTGGCGCAACAATGAGAACAGGAAGTTCATGCAACGCTACTATCAGCTGACAACAGAGTATGCACAGAAGGGAGGCGTCAACTATCCGGTGAGTTCCGATGAGGCGATCAGTGCAGGACACACCTGCAGCAGCTGTAGGAGCAGAAGCAGCAGTTATGTTGCTCGGGTGCAAACAAGGTTACATAGTGATGTATGTTGAACGCATCTGATCCACTCTGCTGTTTTTTTGTGTTGCAGATCAGTGCCATATTCCTGTGGAATATCATCAGCTATGACGTGTTGGGCATCCATTACTTCAGCAGCAGCAACCAGGGCAGCTACCGTGATTGGACAGTTTCATCTATGATCACCAACCACAACAAGAACGTGAGGTCAAGAAACAGGTCAGGATGAGGATGATTGCAGAGTAGTAGAGAGTACGGCACCTTCGTACAGCCGCCGACTACACAGTTGACCAGTTGGGGGCTAGTTTTAATCACATGACATCAGACAACACACCAATTTGCAACACACACAGCTTGCAGTCGTTTGGGAGCATTGCCGCAGCGCACCCAGTGGGGCCAGATCGCATGGGACCAGTTAGGTCATGCATATCAGACATGGCTCAATGGGGCCTTGTCAAACACTGATACCAAACAAGCAAGGCAAACAAACAAGGTTGTTGTTTGCGCTTGTTGTTAATAGTAGACGCAGTTGTCACGCCACGATTTGCTAGCAGAGTAGCTCACACTTAGCCTGACAGGGATGTGTGCATCAAAAATTCTCTGACGTGTGTGTGTGTGTGTTGTGGGTTGCACATTATGTCAACCAGAACAGTCACAAGTGATAGATCAGCTGAACTTGTGTGATCTGTGAAGAATTTTGCCTTATCAGACATACGTACAAGAGGTGTTTCACAGTGCTGTGCAAGCACTGCTGTGCTGTCCTTGTGGGCTGGTGCCTGCAGCATGCACTGCCTTGGTGTTGGCAGTGTCAGCTGGTGCCCTGCAGTGTCACCTGGTGCCTGTGGTGAGGGAGTTCTGTGGCAGCTGCCAGAATCCTCAACAGTTTGTTCTGGGACTGTCTGTGACAAATACAAAGATAGATGCAATAGGGTTCACAACATGTTGGGTTGTATACAGAGTTGTCTTGCTGCACTGTCATCATGTGCAGAGGCGTGGGAGTGTCAGCTGCAGTAGCACCTGCCTTGACAAACAGGCAGCTATCACAGCCTAGTGGCAGCTAGGGCAGCATCTTATGTGATGATACACTTCATACATATATACTTCAGTGATCAACAGGCGCTTTGTGTACTATTGTTGAATAGTCTAGACCATTGCTCGTGAGGTTGTAATTCTCATTTGGCTAGGTGTGTGCTGATGCTTGATGGAGGCTCGGACAGCTAATCTTGCTTTTGGTATGTGCAGTCATCTTTGTGGACGTGAAGCTCACAAGGCATCCTATTGCCAGGCATATGTACCCTGGCTGCTGATTGCAGTGTTGCGCTTTGGGACCTTTCTGGGTATTCAAGATAGACTTTATTATGTGCAGTACCTGCCTGCTAGTAGTAGGTGGGTCAATGCGGTTGTCAAGTTGTGAACTGATGATGTTCTGAGCGCAGTCAGACCTGAGATGTGCATGTGCTGTACATTCGTGTAAGTCAAGGAGATGACATCACATCTCTGCCCACATCGGCTCAATGCAATTTATGATGTGACAGGGCCAGCAAGTTTGGCAGTTTTCAGCATGTGCCTTGCCCTGCAGCATACATCTAATGTGTCTTGTATCCAGACAAACCTACAGCTTGAACTGTTGTTTGAAGGATTGTTGTCGGTGCTGGACGATGTCTGTGTGGCTGTAGCATGTTGCAGCAGCTGAACAATGTCGTGAAGCAGTTCTGATGATGAATCAGCACTTGGATGGTCAGCAACCGTCAGAGCGACGTATCATGCTGTGGGCTTTGCAACTGTAGCTGTACATGTGACCAAACTCTAGCAGGATGTGCCAGCATGACATGTGTGTTCAACAAACTCTGAGGGTGATGTTCTTCACGTGACCAGGACATGGATGATATTGGATGAAAGGATGTCTGGAAGGGTAACAAGTAGGCTAAACTGGTACAACTCACCACACCCGATGATGAGTTGAACCTTTGCTCCTGCTGCTGCTGACGTTGTATAAGAAACATTGAGACGCTGACAAAGCATAACATACCAATAGGATGCAACGTGCTTCAAGCAGCTAGGGCAGCTACTGCTGACGTCGGTGAATGGCTTGGCTGACACAAGGTCGTGGTTTCCTATTATTTGCACCGTCCCTTGCTACCCAAGGTATCTGAAGCTTTATGGTCACTAGCACGACTGAGAACTCGAAGCGTCGTTTGTCCCTCAATAACACACCTGAGTCACTGAGTCAAGCTTGGTACCCCGCCAGTCGCTCATGAACAACGACAACACCACAATCAAGTAGTGTTGATTCTCAGGGTGATCACATGTGCAAGCCCACGACAGTACTTTGCACAGCCTGCTGTGGACGAATACTAGGTGCAACTGATTGGCACTCCCCAGGTCGCATCGGCGTTCGTGTTCTCGTCGAGTCGACATTGAAACGTATGCACTCCGTCCAGCTGCCTTGACGAGGCTATACGGCCCTTTGCAGGCCTTGGTACCCACAGTGCGCTGAAGGTTGGGAACGTGCCAAAGTGTATCACAAAGCCACCTGTTCAAGCTCAGGCATGGCATGAACGTGCTTGTTGGTATCCACTCCGCCGTTTATTCAGACCGCTGCTGCTTGTGGTTGCTCAACTGCTCTGTATCAAAGGGGTGAAGGGTAGTAGCAGTTGTGCTGTAGAGTAGCATGGGCAACAGCAGCACTAAGCTTGAACGTGCGCTGGCTGAGTGCACCGATGACGAGCGCTACTACGGTCTGGAAAACTTTGGCAACACCTGTTACTGTAACTCGGTTCTGCAAGCTCTGTACTCATGTCGTCCCTTCAGAGAGAAGGTGCTTCAGTATGGTGCCAACCTTCCAAAGGACTACGACGAGAGCCTGCTCAATTGCTTGGCGGAGCTGTTCATGCAGGTACGTTACCACCTGACACAGGTTATCACTTCAATGCAGCTGCCCATGGTGATGTTTTTGTCTCACTGGCCAACAACCATGTCACCTCCACAGCTAAGCTAGAGGGTTAACATGCTGATAGCTGGCCACCTTGCACACAGATCATGCTATATCTTGTACGATCTTTACAGTGTAGTCCTTTTGCCATTGGTTCAGATCCAGAACTCCAAGAAAAAGACAGGTGTCATCCCTCCCAAAAAGTTTGTTCAACGATTGAAACGCGACAACGAGCTGTTCAGGAGCTACATGCATCAGGTGCGACATGCACACACTACAGCCATGTTCATAGCAGTTATGCAGACATTGTGAGCATGGAGGCACTGTGCCAGAGTCAACAGCATGTGTACCCTATACCAGGACAGCAGTATCAACTTGCAGTTTCGACATGCAAGGCCCATGCATGACATAACATGAGATGGATTGCGTTCTTCCACCCTGATTATCCGTGCTCATGAGTCAGGAACTGCAGAGCTTCACACTGGCACCACGTCCAATGGTGGACTTGTACTAGTGTTCCAGCTGACAAGCTTCTGTCTGCAAGTATCCTTATGGTGTTTTGACCCTGCAGGATGCTCATGAGTTCCTGAACTACCTGCTCAATCAAATGGCAGAGATCCTTGAAGCTCAGGACAAGCAAACAGCAGGCAAACAAGGACAGCTATCTTCTGCTATCGACAGCAACAGCAGTACTCAGAGCTATGGCGACCTCCACAGCAATAACCACCAGCCAAACACAGCTCCAGCATGTACTGACTACAGCAGCAGTTTCCTACAGCAGCTTAGTGAGCACAAGGCTAGTAGTCAACCCCTGCAGCAGAGTGGTCAGGTGCAGCAACCTCAGCAGCAACATCAACAGCAGCACAAAGGCACGTGGGTGCATGAGATCTTCCAAGGTCGACTTGTGAGTGAGACAAAGTGTCTCCAGTGTGAGACGGTCACCCGCAGGGAGGAAGTGTTCATGGACTTACCCCTTGAGATCGATCACAACACCTCCATCACAGCATGCTTGAAGCAATTCAGGTGGGGGAAGAGCACAGTGCTGATGCTGTATTCTGCAGTCGGGACCGGGAGCATATGCAGCTAGGCTCATCTGTTGCCCTTCGCATGCGGAGCGTCTGTTCGGCAGTGATACTCCTGCAGCAGTCCGCAGCACTCCCAACACCCCCCTGACTGTAAGAATCCTGCCAGACACGTGATGCTGAGTACCTGCCTGCAGAGTTTGATCCCACTAGACCATGTCACCAAGGCAGATGATGTGTGCCCATTCTGCCGATTGTTCCTGCAGTAAGACCGAGATGCTGGCCAAGTCCAACAAGTTTGAGTGTGAATGTTGTGGCTCTCATCAGGAGGCGCAGAAGAGAATCAAGATCGCCTCAGCACCACCCTGCCTCATCCTGCACCTCAAGAGATTCAAGTACATAGGGCAACTGCAGAGGTAAAGCAGCC
>JARWLF010007578.1:0-11588 GCA_029853055.1 Scenedesmus sp. KT-U
GGCTACCGCAATGGTGGCAATAGTTCAGGCACTGATACTGTACATTTCGTTCTTCAGGCTGTCAAGTCTGGAGCCAATGGAGCCGTTCCGAAGGTTGCGAGCTGTGCACCTTCCTCAGCTGCCTGACAGTGAGGAGGTGCTTCTAGATGTAACACTGCAGGCAGAGGAGCTCTCTCAGCAGGTGCAGGAGACTATCGGCATGTTGGCGTTGCAACAATAGTGTGCAGCATGATGTGAAAGAGAGTTGGGCTCATGCAGTGATGGATCTTGGCGCAGTAGTGTACAACAGCACTCCTAAGTTTCTTTTACAGCAGCAGTTGCTGAGCTGGCCAGTCAGACAGCATGATATCACATGGTACAGTCAGTGCAATTGAGGCAATCCTTTTGTCTGGACATACTGGCGGTGCAGCACGAGAGATGCCTGTTTTGCTGTGCAGCAAGATATCTCCTGCAGTGCAGCATCTCCAATCTGGCGACTGGCAGCCCATTGCGCCCTTCTATTGTAGACTGTTGACACGAACGTTGGCCACACGGCATTGGAGGTTGTGTATCCAGCATGTTTGCTTTTCTGCGAGTGAAATGATTGGGGATCTGGCTGGTGTTAGACACCTCTGTACCTCTGGCCAAAGTGTGTTCAGAGCCTGATTTCGTCTGAGGTAGTCCTTGTTTCTCAAGTAGCAAATGCTGGCTCGTGCCAGTCGGTATTGCAGTCCATCTGTGCACGAGCCCACAATTTCCTTCCACGACCCACACCAGTACCATTGGACAGTCGGGATCTGCTGGGGCAACGCGAACATGCACTACAAACTGCGCCTGCTAGTTATAAGAGATGACTACAAAGCTATTTCGAGTCAGAATGTCTAAGAGCAGCTCAGAGTCAGACAACCGCCTGTTCAGGACACCAGGTCGACGTGCCCAAGCCTTCTGAAGCCTTTGACACGGAGAGTGTATCGAATTTTGAGCTCATGTTATATATGTTCTAGACGCAAAACACAAATGCAGCGTCAATGTTGCCCACATATTGCTCTGCACACATAGCTCGGGCCAAACGCGACAACTTGTCTTGTGGCTTGCTATAGTAGGTCAGTCGAAAGATGCTCAGAAGTATTTTGGCTCACTCTCCCGTGCTCAGCTGCTGCTGAACTCCACACCCACGGCAGTCCAGGTCAGCTTCTGCTCACCTGGTGTCCATCGCCATGGGTAAGTGTACAGGTAGTCAGCGGCACAATCACACCCGCACAGACAACACAAACATAGGTGTTCAGTGCGTTCAATCTCCAGGTGCCGCAGCAGTCTTCCAGCATGCCCTGTCAAAGCAAGTGACTATGTTGCTGTTGTGTTCTTACTCCTTGATCTAACCCTTGGTACCTCCTGATCCGCCAGGTAACAAGCAATCCAGACATAATGGCAGCAGCACATGGTCTACAGACACCTGCAGCCATGAACAGCAGCATCAGCCTCAGAGCTTTGTTCCCCCGAGCACACTTTCTGTGCCCAGCACTTTGGGCTCACAATCGCAGCTATCTCACACTATACTCGTCACACCACAACAGTCAAGCACACAGAGTCAACCGGGTAGAGTACTGGTCGACATCAGAGGTGCCAATCTAGATGCCAGCAAGTATGCAGTATGGGTGGAAAAGCAGCCCCGCAGACAGCGAGCACAGCAAGCAGCTGAAGCACTAGAAGGCGGCTTTTCAGTGTGTTCTGCTGCTTTGCAAGCAGTAGGTGGTCTGTTAGTGACAATTCTCACTGTGCAAAAGTTGGTAGAGGAGATCAAGCTGCTTCGCGGGTTGCGGAAGTCAAACAGCAGGTCAGCTGGCAATGGCAGGGCCGGGGGCAAGACCCACAAGCCTGCAACAACCGGCATGGAGGCCGCGTTCTCTCTACCTAGGCCCTTGGCAGAACAGCTCAACCAATCTAACAGCGACCAAGCATCTGACAAACGTAATGATCGTCAGACAGACATGGGCAGCACCTGCAGGAGACAGCAGTCAGCATGGGCCGATGTAGCTGGGCTACAGCATGTGAAAATGCGTCTGCAGGAGGTGACTGTGTTGCCGTTAGTGCGACCAGACTTGTTCAGTGGTGTGCGCAGTCCACCTAGTGCTGTGCTGCTGTATGGCCCACCAGGCACTGGCAAGACACTGCTGGCAAAAGCAGTCGCTGCAGGTATGGATCCGATTCAGTTTACGGCCGAAACACTGACATTGCTGTGACCATTGAAGAGTCAACTTATGTTGCTGATGTCATGTTCTGAACCAGCTCGTCATTCAATCGCATGTCGATTACAGTGTATGGCATTGTATACACTGGCATGCTGCATGATGAGCTCAACTCCAGCGTTCAACAGTCAGTTTGCTGACAACTGCCTTGTGTCCATGTTGTTGTGTAGCTTCTGGTGCCAGCTTCTTTGCAATCACCGGGAGCAGTGTTCTGAGCAAGTGGTATGGTGAATCTGAGCAGAATGTACGACGATTGTTTGAGGAAGCAGCTGCAGCAGCCCCGTCTGTCATCTTCATTGACGAAGTTGATTCGTTGTTGGCAAAGCGGGGAGCAGCTGGTTCTGATGGCCCAGGCGGAGCTGCAGAAGCAAGCAGACGGGTCACCAATGAGTTCCTCGCTTTCATTGATGGTATAGCAACGAGTTCAGCAAGCAGTGGCAGCAGCGGGAGCAGTAGCCAGGGCTCCAGTGCAGCTGGCCGTGTGGTGGTGATAGCAGCCACAAATGCTCCCTGGGACCTGGATGAAGCAGCATTGAGCAGGTTCACTGCCCGCATGCTTGTACCTTTACCTGATACACCAGCTCGACAGGTCATCCTACAGCAAGCTATGCAAGGGCTGCAGCACACGCTTGATGAAGAGTGCTTCAAGTGCATGGCTGAGCAAGCAGATGGTCTGAGTGGACGGGACATAGTAGGACTATGCAGGTATGCTGGGTCGCTTCATGTGCACGGATTGTTGTACCATGTGCCCATCCTCTGCTCTAGTTTGTGCTGTTCTGACCCTGCAATCAACATGTCCACAGGGAGGCCAGCATGCGACCAATGAGAGAGCTCTGGGGCAGCAGGATACTGGAGGGTGAAGCTCCGCGTCATTGTCAGCAGCAACAGCAGCTTGTGTCAGCTGTGAAACTTGCATTGCAGCAGGGTGGCAGCCAGAAGAAGCTGAGGCGCAGCATAGAGCGCTGGAAGCGACAGACTGGAGCTGCGTGGTGCAATGTGGAGGAGGTATTGAGGGCCGGACAGCAGGCAGTGCAGAAGCAGCAGCTGGAACAGCAGCAGCAGCCTCCAGGCCAAGAGTCAAAGGAGCTCAACAAGCAGCAGCTGCCTGTTTCTCAGCAGTTTGAGCAACAAGGTGGCAATTCAGCAGGATCTTGTCGGAGGCAAACAACAGCAGCACAGTCTCATGACAGGGCGACTGGAGGTGTAGAGCATCAGCAGAACTGCACAGGACAAACAGCTGTCAGCAGTGACAACGGGTACAATGTTTGCAGCACTCAACATGATAGCAGGCCATTATCTACAGTCGACTGTCAGCTGCAACACAGAAAGGGCTCCCACCTTGCGAGGCAATGCCCATTGGCCAGCATACACAGCCACCCGGTTGCAGCTAATGATGCCAGCAGCCAATGGGACAGCCCACTGCCTGATGCTGCCAGCAAGGGCACAAGTGCAGGCAGCTGTATCGACAATAGTCGCAACACCAGCAGTGGTGGGATCGCCAAGCCAGTCACGTGGACCCTGGAGGACCTGATGGCACTGCCAGCTGATGCGGTCAGGCCAGTCAGTCTTGAAGATTTGCAATGGGCAATTTCACAAGCTGGCCATGTAGATGCTCTCACAGACAGATATGATGAATGGACCAGGAAGTTTGGGTCGGGTGATGGTACCAACAGAGGCGGCAGAGGTGATTGGCGGTACCTGCCCATGTATATGTGAGGTAGATGTCAATATCGAGCATACTCCAGACTCTGTTGGCATGCCAGCTATAGAGGCTATGCTACAGTATCTGTTGCTGCAGCAGTGCAGCATGTGTACAACATGCATACCTCGCATGAGGATAGGAACTGTTTAAGAAGCTTTCCAGGGAGCTTATGCTTGTAGTTTGTTGACTGTGGTTGAGTTGCCCGAGCTATGGGCAATACCACTGGCTGCATGGGCTCACTGCTGCTGGATGTTGATCACACGCATAATGGCATGTTTTCTATAAAAGTCGTGTTCATAGAGCCCTCCCAGGTACCTGCATGTATCTTCAAGCTCAAGCCAACACCCGTGGTGCTGCGGGGCCGCCTTCCTTGTATCCATGGCTGAATGTGTGATGTTTTTGCATAAGCTACCTGGTCCAACTATGTCAGAACGGTTCAGCCTCTGCCTACCGCACCCGCTTGGCCAGATACTTGTAACACGTGTTCGAAGCCTTGAGCTGTGGGCAATGTTCAGAGCATATGCATGGAATCTCTGTGGTTTTGGTTGTTTTCACCTAGTAGCAACGCGGGGGTTGCAAACAAGTAGTTCACACCGCAACGGCAATAGTATTCGTTCCGAATGCTATCGTGAACGCATCGTGCATGTACAGCTGTGCCCACTCAACGGTATCAGCGCACTTGTTATCTTTCCTGAGTGTCCCGTACTGGTCGGCGTTTCTGCCGCGCCCATGGGCGCAGACAGCGGTGCAGCCCGCTCAACGCTCGCTGGCGAAAACAGATAGTCGGCTGGTAGCTTATCCTGATGCGGAATTATACCGAAGGTTCCATGATTGTCAGCAGCAGGATACTGCCCAGGCTGCTTCCGCATGCGCCTGTCGTTGTCCCACGTTGCCAAGTTTGTGCTGTCTCAAGTTTGGCTGAGCCGATCCTGGATACAGGAGCAGCAAGTTTCAAGAATCTGTTCAGCAACAGGGCAAAAATAGCAGATGCATGTCCTTCTTGGCTGAGGCACAGCAAGAACAGGTGGGATACTGTACTTACAAGTGCCCATCAGCTGATCCACTGCCAAAGCAGCTTGCGGTGTGGCACGAGCTGATTGAACGGTCTTGTACACAGCACACTCTTTTGAAGTGCTACATCACGTCTACAGTAACTACAGTAGCAGCTGATTTCCAACAGGATCACAGTGGCAGCTGGTCATGTGTGCTGTGGATGCAGGTCAAGTCTTGGTAAACATCTCTATCTTGAGGACTTGTATGACAGCGATGTAAGCTCAGTTCACATAGCCACACACAAAACCAATCAGGAGAAAGCAGTCATCAAATTGTTCAAGCGAGACAAACTACTCAACAGGGTTGACCTGCAGAACAAGGTGTGCACGTCTGAAAGGCTGGGGGCATCAGCAGCCAACTGCCCAATTGGTTGACACCTGCTGATCAGCCTGCACAGTATTACTGACACGTTTGAACTCGACTGCTGCACCCAGCCTTCCGCAGTGGCGTCGCAGGAAGGTGTCTGGTATCATGTTGCCTGTGTTTTTGTGGCAAAGGATGTACTGTATCTGCTTGTTTCAGGTAAAACAAGAATGGGAGCTTCACTCCAGTCTGTCACATCCCAACATCATCAAGTCCTACCTAGCATTTGAAGATGCTGATGGTGTCAAGATGTTCATGGAGTATGCTGGCGACAGTGACGCTTACAGCTTCATCAGTAACAAGCAGCGCTTGAGCCTCAGGGAGCAGGATGCCTGTCAGCTGGTATATGATGTACTCACTGCTCTCAAGTTCATGCACAGTCAGGTGGGTGAAGTGCGATTGATGGATCTGCAACTGCCCATCAATACTAACCTGGTTAGGGGTTGGGAGGCGCTATCTCTGTCCCAGGCTAGATGTTCATCCACGCCGTTTTGTTCCAGCAATGCACAGGGCATGACCTTGCAGAAGTGCAGGAACTGAACCAACAGGCTGCTCTCCCTATTGCAGGGCATTGTGCACCGTGATATAAAGAGTGAGAATGTCTTCCGCACTGGTAGTGGTGTCTGGAAGCTTGGTGACTTTGGCAGCTCCCTGCGAATTGGTGACAAGCGGGCACTGGAGAAACAGGTTATCAAGCTGGAGGGCACGTTCTCTTTTGCAGCACCCGAGTACATAGCAATCTGGAGTGCTTTCAACAGAACGCAGCTACTTGATGCCACCAGCTTCAAGGTCGACGGTGACGGTTCTCTGTGTTTGGTGGCACAGGGGCAGCAGCAATCGTTAGGCTGCACTGAGAGCAGCTGTGTAGATGGTTGCATAGCATGCACATTATCACCGTATATGAGCTAGACGGTGCTGGCATGGCAGCTGTGATCTGATCAGCGCAAGGATGGTATCATAATGGTATCTGTCACATGTTGGTGGCAAGTCGTCAGGATGATAGCTATGGTCAGTTCACTGTTCAGTCGTTACCCCAGCTGAAACCATTGGTGCTCACTCTGCTGCTTGTCTTCTGCAGCTTGACTCTTGGAGTGTAGGGGCACTGGCGTACGATGTGCTCTGTGGGCATGCACCCTTTGCAGCGCATGAAAACGTTTCTAGAGAAGAGGAAAAGAAGGCAATTTTGTACAAGGTGAGAGGAGACTTATACTATGTTTATGATGTCACACAGGCAGCATCAGACATGCTGGTGAACTGTCTGTGTTTCTGTAAGTGGCCAAGCAGTCTCAAGCGTGCTGAGGGTATATGGTTTCTGCTGTCCTTCCAGGATCCTGAATATCCTTCAGGCTTGTCATATGACGCTGTCAGCTTCATGATGCAAGCACTGGACAAAAACAGGCAGAAGCGTCCAAGCATCGCACAGCTACAGGCGCATCCGTGGTTTGATAGCCTGCCATCTGAACGGCGTGCTGAGCAGTAACACATCTTGCGGCAGTAGCCAGTGGCAACTGCAGTCATGTGATTCTGCTGTGTTCCTGGGGCAGTATTATCGTGTTCTTGGGGCAGTACTACTGCTGGGATCCTCAGACAGCGGTTGGGCGCTGCTGATGCTGCAGCTAGTGGGTAGAGACAAAGTGTAGTGAGCCCTACAGGTAGCAGCCATAAGAGTTGTTAAGCTTCGTCAGTGATCAGCTGCAGGAAGCATTGCTGCTAGGTTCAGGCTAGCTGCCAGTTTCTGACAGGTACGATGGTGCATCACACATGTGCAGCACATTACCATGCATGTGTCTGAGCTGTGATGGTGTGCAGCTTCTGACGGTGTTTGAAATTTCTTTCTGTATGGAAAGATCCCTGGACAAGTATGAAGATGTTGCCTGACAGCGCTGTCTTGCCCCTGTCATTATGTCCCCTGTGTTGTTGTCAAGGTTTATTAGCAACACACAATGCTGTCTTTGTGTAACAAGTTCTGGGTTAGCAGTGGGGTGCTGAATACGTCATGTTGGGTGATTCTGAACCAATATAGCCACAGTACAATGAGCCAGCATCATCGGTGCTGTCAGATACACCGCCAGCTAGGCCTGTTGGCACTCATCAGTACTGCTGGAGATGGCACCTGCCTACTTAAACAACAATATGCACAACAGCCATATGCAGGACTTGGATCACATCAGCCAGGGGGCACAGCCACAATAAGTACTCATCTCCGTCGGGCGTGGTGAAGCAGCAGTGGTCAGGGGTGCTATCAAACATACCTTGATGTTTTTCCTAGCGAGGTGCTGAGTTTTCAGGCCTCAAGGTGTTGCCATATGTGATGTTCACCTACAACCTGCTGCTAGATACTGCACAGAGCACGGGGATCTTGTAATTCCATAAAAATCTCGTACTGAGATATTTGGTAAGATGTAGCATTGTGAATTTCAAGCATCATGTTGATATGCTTTTGCAACTCTGCTGGTTCACGTTCATATAGTAAGAGGATTCGACATCGACATGACGATAATACTACTACCTCTCACTGAATAGGCTGTTTTGACTGTTACCATAATGGACATTGCGAATGCCTCAACAACAAATATGCTTCCTGGCAGAAGCCAAGTGCGACTTTGGTGGCACATGCACCCATCATGCACCAAATCATAGCATCAGTTTTATGTGCAGCCAGGCTGGAGGTCTAACAATACGAATCAGCTCACTGACAGTCAAGGACGCCAAATATAAAAAAAATCCATATGTTGATTGATCCAGATGATCAACATCTGCAAGGCCTGGACTAACTCCTGGATAACACCTTCACATCTGTACACTGAGCAATGCGATCATTGATGACCACGAGTGGAGCAGAGCCAGACCTTACACACAAGTAGCTGTACATAGAAACCTTCACTTTCATGAGATGTCAGACCCAGTGCAACTTGACACCAAACCTTGCAAATAAGCAGGTAACTTGCAGTGCATGCGGCAGCATCCTTTACAACCGATAGCTGCTGATCACCACCAATTCGCGATACCTAGGTCACCCAGACCAGGACGCATCAAATGTCACCTGCTTATTCATTGCCATGCGACTCCTTTCCTTATTTGCTGTGTGCTGATATATACACTAGCTGCTGCTGACGCTGCATTGGCTGGTTTTGTTATCCGCTTCTCTGTGATGCCAGGAATGTGTTGATGCAGGTGTTGACCTCCTTGATGTTTGTGCCCGCTGAGCACTCCTTTGGCAAAGGCTGCCCCTTGCCTTTGCACTTCTGAGCGGCAGCTGAACAGGCATTGCATGTCCTAATACAGAAGTTTTTCATGTTTTGGGTGGCATAGGCCCTGTTGAGAGATCCAGCACAAGTGCACAACAGGTTGCACGCGTTCTTGACAGTACTGATCATCTTGGCTCCATCGCAGTCATACTTGACACTGCTTTGTTGAGCTGCTTGGAGGCTACGGCCTGTCACCACAGACAGCACCAAGGAGCACAGCAGAACCAAGGGTCAGCAGATGCTGACCTAGATGCACGTGACCGTCGTCTGTGCGTGATATACCAGCTGACGTTCTGTGAGCAAGCAGTCAGCTGCAAGATCCCCTGCTGTGGGTCAGCCAGAACGGCCAACGCACAAACTGCTGAGCAGTTACGCAGTGGACCATGAGTGCACATGCAGCAAACAATAGCAACCGGTTTGGAATTTGTATTATTTCATACCTGTGTCCAGCGCCAACCCAGCCACCAACAGAGAAGCCAGGACCAAAGCGACCTGCGTCAAGTGACCACAGGATGCAGCACGATACATGCAGTCAGCCGGTCAAGACCAGACAGCAGGAGAAAAAAATGCTAAATTAGCATACTCTACAGGGATTCAACATGCACTGGTTGGCGCGATCGCTGAGGGGGCTGCCCACATCACGGAAGGCTCACGATACAACAGCAACCACAAAGCTGCTCCCAGCGCGAAGATACCCTAAAAAGACATAAGTGTGATTAATAACGTTAAGAACCACGCTCACCAGACTCTGCTTAGCCATCTTGCGATGCTGTCAACGAGCGACCTTCAGTTTTGCAGTGGCTATTTTATTCTGCGGTCAGGTGCGGGACCTGCAAGCTTATGGTTACATGTCACCCATAGAACCCGCAGTCACCTTCGCAGCTACTTTCAAAGTCCCGTAATCATCTAAGATCCTATCAAACGTCGTGCAACGAGCACTTTACTACGTCATATCTGAGTTTGAAAGTACGACAGCCGATATTGTGAGCACCCGTTGCTGCTGTTCAGACCTTTCATGCACATAGCAGGGTGGCCTGATAATGACGAATAGCTTGCTGCGGCTGCAGGACTTGCACGTACACGAGCCACTGAAGTTCAGCAAGCTTTGGGAGTCCAGCAGTTTGGCTGCAGTTGCAAGGGCTGTTGCAGCTCAGACAGCCTCTTGTCCTGCACCACAGCCTTCAAAGCAACTTGACCAATCTGGACCTGCAGGTCGCGACAAGCAGCCGATAGGTTTCTCTGATCAGTCGATCAGCTCAAGGGAACTCAATGCAGTGGCTAAGCGGACGGAACCCATAGCAGGGCGTCCTGCAGTGACAGACTTGGTTGATCCAGTGTCACCCCTGTCATCCGCTGCTCCTCACAGGGCCCAAACACTCGGCAACAATGTATTATCAGGTGCTGGCCAGCAACAGCGCATGCACGCTGCTATCGAGCAAAGTCAAGGCGGTGGAGAACAGCTGCTGCAACCATCCATACAGCACCTTCACTCGCAGCAGTATAGGTCTCTTGCACTTCCCCAGCACCAGCTGAACACCCCCAAAGACACTGATGAAGGCTCACAGGATCACAGAACTGATATAGACGCTTTGTTTGAGTTGCATGGTGTCACACTACAGCAAGCTGCAGCTTCTGCTGCTGCATCAGCAGCTTGCAGTAGTGTAGCGGCCCCTCGGCACGACGAGGGTGATCAATGCAAGGAGCAGCAGGCACCCACAGGAAACTCCACAGTACAGCAGGAGCTGACTGCTGTCAGGTTCATTGAAGCATTCAGCCACCAGTTTGGGCAGCTGCCACTAAGTGATAGCAGGAGTCACCAATATAACTCAGCTGCACTGCTCGAGTTGTTTGTGGAAGCAGCTGCCGCTGGCATAACTGTGCATGATGTGCGGTAACGTCACAACCTAGTATGGTTTGATAGCAGCTCATTGTGCAGCGAGCTGGTCTGAACTATTTTGTTAGAGCCTGTCTAGGGTACTTCAGGCGGCAGGGCTGGCCTGAAGGCTTCGTGGTCAGGTCAGTTCTGGTGTTGTGTGTTGGTGGTAATGAAGCTCTTGCCAGCCTGGAAGATACCGCAGTGCGTCTATACAAGCGGCGCACCAGCATCCCCAGTGACATTGATATTGACATAGCTTGGCTGCCCGACTTCAGCACTTTTCAGCAGCTGTTGCAATGGCATCAGGAGGTTGTAACTGACAGCACTGCTCACTCTGGCTTCAGTGGTTCGCATTGCCGTGAATGTGTTGAGCCTGAGCATGGTTTTGTTGAGTGTTGCAGATGCCGCTTATAACAGCGGCTTTTATCATCCCATATCATGGGACATAATAAGCTTCTCAAGCATAAGCTTCTCAACCATCAGCAGCTGCCGCAGCGATGCAGATCGGCAGGCCGAGGCTGGCAGAGGTAAGTCATGCACACTATGGCCCATGGCTATCACACAGCCTTCGGGTCGAGGCCCTCCTTGACGGTTCCGTCAAACACAAGGTTGACTTGCCAGGCTTGACCTCTTTGGTTAAGGGCTGAGTTTTCACCATATTTGCAGTGTATACAACACAGTAACACAACATCCCGCTCGTGCAGCAATCTGGGTTTAGTGACAATATGAATGGTGTACAAGAGTCAGCTGCACTGTGAGCACTGTGAGCACAGTGTGAGCCAGCAGAATCGTTGCCAATGATAGGCAGTCAGCTTGTGCGAAAACACCATCCAGAAGCAATGACACTCCATCCTTGCGGCAAGAGACAGACATGCACAGCAGCAGCTCAGCTTCGGGCAGCAATTCATGTTTCGTGTCCAACCATAAGCAACTGCAGCCGCAGATGAAAGAATGGGGATTTTGCCTCATGCAGCAATATGAAAGAAAGAGAATTTGGCTCATGCAGCAAGTGTATGCAACAAAGCATGATGTAGAACAACAACTGCTGCTCTCAAGGGGCTAGCATTACTGGAGGTAGGTGGACTGCTGCCAGAGTATCCCAGTGACATGCAGCTGTTACG
>JARWLF010008227.1:0-10641 GCA_029853055.1 Scenedesmus sp. KT-U
TTCTGTTGTCTATACCACTTATGCTGTTGTTGCTCACTGTATTGCAGGTACCGGTGTTGCCTCTATGCTAGCTGCAGCTCAAGCTGGTGCAGACATTGTTGACTGTGCCATTGACAGCATGAGCGGTCTGACCAGTCAGCCCAGCATGGGAGCCATCGTGAATGCTCTGGCAGGCACTAAGTTGGACACAGGCATCGACCCCAAGCACATGCTTACACTGAGCAACTACTGGTAAGCCTGGTAATAGCACAAACTCACACCCTTGGACAACTTACCATAGGACGTTGATGTTGATCAGATGTCTGCTAGGTGGTGCTGCATGGAAGTTGAAGACTGTCATGCTCCCAGGTCGCAGTCGTGTCATGCTGGTACACGAGTCGATGATGATCGCACTGTTTGCGATTGCATGATGCAGGGAGGCCACTCGTGAGCTTTATAATCCATTTGAGGCCAATATGAAGTATTGCAGTAGTGATGTGTATCAGCATGAGATGCCCGGCGGTCAGTACACCAACCTCAAGTTCCAGGCCACCAGTCTGGGTCTGGGAGACAGCTGGGGCAAGGTGCAGCAGAGCTATGCAGCAGCAAACAGGGCTCTGGGTGACATTGTCAAGGTAGATTTAGTGCTATGAGTGCTTGAGCTTAAAGGGATTGACTGGAGCCTAGTGACTTGTGCATAGGAGTCTATCAGTGCTGCACTCGGTGGGTTCATCGCAGTGCAGCTAGCCAGTGAACCTGGAGGCAGCCATCTTGCATCAGCTGTGTTGATCTGTAGCTTCTGAGATCATCGCAGCATTCTTAGCTCCCAGTTTTCAGGGTTATCACAGGGTGTGGAAAAGCTGACTCCTGCAGCTGTGTTGTGCTGGCTTGTGGCTTCTTTCAGGTGACACCCAGCAGCAAGGTTGTTGGTGATCTGGCTCAGTTCATGGTTCAGAACGATCTTGATGAGCACACGCTGGTAGAGAAGGCTGACACACTGAGCTTCCCGGCCAGTGTTGTGGAGTTCATGCAGGGCTACATTGGCCAGCCTAGCTTTGGCTACCCTGAACCACTGCGCAGCAAGATCCTCAAGGTCAGTGCTTGGAGACAAGTGCAGGCAACATACTCAGCTTGCACCACTCTCGTATTCTCTGTTATACTATAGAATGCGGATGCTTGATGTGTATACTACATGCATGTGCTCACAGAGTGTTGGTTTCCTTCTTGTGCAGGGTCGGCCCACAATTGAGGGTCGTCCAGGTGCTAGTATGCCACCCATGGAGTTGGACAACCTTGAAGCACGCCTTCAGGACCGCTATGGCAGGCAGAACATCGATGAACGCGACGTGCTGAGTGCTGCACTGTACCCCAAGGTGTTTGAGGAGTACCAGGCTCATGTGTTGAGGTACAGTGACTTGATTGAGAAGCTGCCGACCAGGGCGTTTTTGGTGCCACTGAAGGAAGATGAGGAAGTGGAGATTGAGCTCAGCAAGGTGGGTGGGGCACAATGGTGTTCACGCAGTGCAGAAGTGCAGGTTTCCTCCAGATGCTGCTATGGTCAACCGCAAGTGGTACTATACGTGAGGATGGCAATCTGTTGCACAGAGAGCTGCTGACTATCTGACATGTGCTTTTATTGTGTGCAGGGTGTAAGCACACACATCAAATTGAGGGCTGCTGGCGAGCTGCAGGACTCAGGCAAGCGTGAGGTGTACTTTGAGGCCAATGGTGTCCCGCGTGTGGTGGAGGTCACTGACAAGCGCAGTGGTGAAGCCCTGGGCAAGAAAGCAATCAGGGAGAAGGCGGACGTTGGTGTCCTGGGCAGTGTGGGTGCACCTATGGCAGGAAGTGTTGTTGAGGTATCAGTCAAGCCCGGTCAGGTCAGCAGCTGGCAGTGTTGTCTGCTATGAAGATGGAGACAGCAGTATGTGCCCCCATAGCTGGTGTCGTCACACAGGTGGCTGTGGTGAAGCAGGACAACCTGGATGCAGGAGATTTGATTGTGTTCATAGATGCTGCGGCTCCTGCAGCGCCGCCACTATCAAGTATTGATAATGACCCGCTGGCTGTGCCGTCAGATGGCGAGTCAAGGCCTGAGACACCAGTTGAGAATGGTGTTGCAGCTCAGCAGGTTGAGGCGCAGCAATCAGCAGTAGCACAGAGGTAAAGTAGATAGGTTCACTATGACAAGTAGCACTGTATTGAAGTGCCAAATATGTTGTGTGTTGGCCATGTTGTGGCTTCAGCTGGAGCATTATGTATAGATCAATGAAACAGGTCATCTTGATCAGGTTAATGTTCATAGCAGATGTGCCTGTCATTTTCACCTGGAACAAGGTAGGCTTCTGCTGCATGAAGTCTGCGATTGCAGCTTCAAAACAGCAGCTGGTGTGGCTCTGCACATGTAGTGGAGTGCGCAAGTATGCTTGTTGAACGAGGTTGTGCCATCTGACTAGGTAGTGACACCAGCAGTGTCTGTGGTTTTGTGTGGGCTCCAGCATGTTTGGCGAGCTGTCGCGCCTGTGTGTTGATGAAGTAGGGAAAGTAGACGGGGTCTGCAGAACTTATTGTGTTTGATGTTTTGGTGCTTGCGCTGTCAGCATATGGTCAATATCTTAACAAGTTGTTATCTGCAGATAGAGCGTGTTCCTATTGTCCGCAACAGTCGTGGTCACCAGGATAGACATTTTGAGATGTCAGATGTTATGTTGTTGACAATCATGGCACTTTTGGTTGTGAAGTGGTTGGTAGTCCCTGCTTGCATGGCGTGGTTCCATGTGCATGCGCTGCTGATGCATATCTGGGTGTTGTGTTTACCAGCAGCAGGTGGACTGTGTTGCAGCTCTGCAACTGCCCACTTGCCTCAGCAGAAAATGGTGCAGGGTGGCAGGGTATGGTATTGGCTGGACAAGGTCGAAGGCTCAGCACAAGGTCTTCATCTCCGGTTACTTGTGGATGATGACAATCAATCAAATTGTTGCAGTTATGTTCTGCCTAAGCTGTTCTCCTACCAGCTGTTAGGGACTGTGGCTTCTCAACAGACCGCTGCTGCTTGGTTGTTGACTAGGTGCAATAGATAAGAGCACTTCAGCTTGCATGAGTGTGCAGCAGTAGGCACACTTGCCAAGTCATCAAAGTTTGATGGTACTGACATTGTTACAAAGCAAGTTCTGAGTTGTCAGCGCTGCTGCTAGCTGCAGTATGTGTGTCGGTTTGTGTTCGTTCCAGCAGTGTCCGAACTGCGCTGAGGGTTGCTTTCCAAGCGTCACTCTCAGCCATCGCTCTCTACTCACTGAAGCTGCATGTACATTGTATCATGGGTAAGAGCCTCTGAGTGAATAGACATAAGTACCAAGCAGTGCACTGTGAGTGCAGCCAAGATGTTCTTTTGTGTTTCATAGATGTTGTGGCTTCACAACACCAGACAAAGCTGTCATACACCCATGTTTTACATCCAAATGAGCTGCTCTCAAGGCTACTGATTGTTGGGATGGGGTTCCACCAGGTTTGGTGTTTGCACTGCAGATCACACGGTGCAATAGGTTTATAAACACTGCAGAAAATTTTAACTCCTCGTCTATGATTTACTGTCTGTACCTGGTTGCAACAGGAGATAAACAAACACTATACTAGTAGTGACTGGCAAATGAAAAAGACAGAAGCAAGTGCAGGACGTTATCATGAGTGAATATGCTTCTTTCATACTCAGCCATGGTGCTTTCGCTGTGCTTCACAACAGCTTCTCACTATCACAGGCTTCTGAGCCACTACAACAGTAAGTACGCTGTTTGCTAAGCCCGTCATCAAGGGGCCCCCTTGTATTGGACACCGTGTCCATGGTGACCATGTACATGGCATGCACAGCAAAGCAACTCAATACAATCAGCTAGCCTCAGATGTTATCATACATTGGCATGCTGCCAGAGCGGGCTTCTAAAACTCGTCAGACTCAGTGACAAGGACTGGCTGGGACCCTGGTGCTGTGCTGTGCTTGACCAGAAGAGTACCATCAACTACTGCTGCACTACCTGGCAACGCCTGCTGCTTGTTGTCTCTGTGGCACTCTTCTTGCCCTGATTTTGCATCTCTTACAAGTGTATCAGGCTGCTGCACGTCATCTCCCTCAATAAGGCCATTGCGTCCCAGCATTAGATGCTGCTGTTTCTCTATCTGCTGCTGGACAAGAGGTTCCGCCACCTCCAGCTGCATGGGACTCCCCTGCTCTGCTGTGGCAGCTGCTTGCTTGTCACCTTGGTCTGTATCAGAAGGCAAGTCTGCTGCACCTGCCTCCACAACAGCAGGCTCCTCAAGCTGCTTGTATTCCTGCTGTAGCTGCCCATTCTGATGTTCTGACTCATCGTTTAGAGCCTGCTCCTTACTCTGCTGTCTGCTCTTTACCAGCCGCTCTCTAGTCTGCCGAATCAGAGTCTCATAGCTGTTGTCTATCTCCCCTAGATTCTCCCAGTCGTCTCTGCCATCGCCTGTTCGCAACCCCTTGCTGCTGAGTGTGGCATTGCCTGTTGCTCCTGCTGCAGCAGCTGCTCCTGAAGAGCCCCCTGCTGCGCCAGCACGTGCTGTGAGTGTCTGTGGCCTTGACGCTGCTCGAGCAACCTTGCGCTGCTGTTTGGTGAACTCTGCTGCTGCTTCCTTCAGATTCAAGCTGCTTCCGCTGTCCTTCAGAGACAGCACGAAGTTGCGGAAAGCTGTATACCGATCTGTACAAGCCTACAGTGTGAAGGACAAACACAGTCTGATATGAAGCTTCAGTCACTGCTTGCAAGTGATCAGATACAATTACAACCAGATGCATGACCACACATATGAAGTAGGTAAGAGGACATCATCAAGAGACACCATCAAGCAATGAATAGCTGCTCAATCACTGAGCACTGTTTACCTTTCTACTTCCTTCAATACTCAAGCCCAACCCTGTCAACTTGGCCTTTAAGGTTTTGTCCTTCAACAACTCAAAGCACAATTTGGGTGGAGGCTCCAGCACCTTTCCTTTGTGACGCACAGATGTGCCGCTAGCAGCACTGGCCTTTGGTGCACCAGCTGCTCCATGTCCACTGCCACCAGCAACAGCAGCAGCGTCTAGAGATGAGGGAGCCTGGGGTGCCGCGGCCGGCTGACTTCTGCTTTTATTTGCCAGGACAGGCATACCCCCTGCTGAAGGCTGCTGCTGCTGTATTCGGCGCACCTTCGGCTCTGCATCAGCTCTAGCAAGGCAAACATCTATATGTGTGTTGATGAAGCTTTGTCTGACGGAGCTGCTGCATATGGGGCAGAGGACATAACCAGCCTGCTGCTGCTGCTGTTCCGGCCGCTGCTGCTGTGGTGCCTCGGTAGGCTTGTCGATGCTTGCATCAACCTGTGGCGCTAACTTGTTGTGTTGCTTGGTACCTGTAGGCAGGAACCAGCTTGATCAGCCCCAACAATGTCCCCCAGATGATGGCGAGGTGCATGCAACAGAACACAAATGCAGGGCACTCTCAGAGCAACAACACATGGGCCGCAGCGATTGCAGGCAGCAGGACAGGCAGCTTGACTGCTGGCTCTTCAACAGGCCCAAAATCATCCTCACTATCAGCCACAACCACGTCACTATCCTCTGCTGCAGTTTGACCTCCAGAACTGCTCGACAGACCACCTTTACGCTTGTTGCTGTTGGAAGTGCTGGTACGCATCGACTGCTTGCTGACAGCCCTTGTCAAGTTGTCAGTATGCTGCTGCTGCTTATTGTCAGCATCTTCTGAAGACCAATCAGGGTCACTGTTATCGGCTTTGTCATCTGAGCTGGATTCGGCCTCGCCACTCTGATCTATCTCACAGCCATCTGACTCCTCTGTAGTATCGCTGCTTAGAGTAACTGCTGGTGCTGACACTGCTCGTCTAACTCTACTGCCACCGGATGCATGCCTGGGCTGAGCTTGTGTTGGCGGAGTTGGCCGCATGGCTTGTGTTTGCTGGTGACAATTCCTTCGTACATGCTGCTGCTGTTGTTTGCTTGACTCTTGTTGCTGTATTTGCTGCACTGCTTGCAGATGCTGTTGAAGCAGCAACTGCCGCACTGCTTTCCATGCAGCACAAGCATCCCGCAGGTGCGTAACTGGTCGAAGGTCTGCTTGATCTGTCGGCTCTCGGCAAGTTGGACAAGCAGCTGACCGGCCGTCCTTGATGAACGAGGTGAGAGAGCTCCGTATGCAGAAGGAACAGACTGCATGCAGCGGGCATGGGCAATATGACAGCAGTCACTGTGTGTTGGAAGCAGACAGTCATTACCCATGACTTAAGCGCAGCCCCGTACCACTACTGACGTGCAGCAGGGGTTCAGGAACCATACTAGCTCGCATCTTACATGTATGTCCGCATTTGAGCGCTACTGGCCCCTGATACAACTCCTGACATATTTGACACCGCAGCGCCCTTTCAAGCTGCCTTAACTCAGCGGGATGAGCAGGCCAATCCTCGGGATCACCATCTGACATTGCAAAACCAGTAGCCTGGCAATAAAGCTATTTGTGTGATCCGCAGGCCAGAACTATAGCAATCCACAAACGACTTGTGACGCTGCCCAAGGCAGCAACAAGATGGTATTGATGATAAGTAATAGGGATATTGTTGTAATAAAGCTATCAAAAGACGAATGGTAGCTGATTGCCACACTGCAGTGCAATGTCACCTCATGAAGCGTGCTGCGTACAAGACCAACAGATGCAAGACCAAGCCAGCGTCGCGCCGACCTCACAGATATGAGTGACGCAACAGTTGTATCTCGCGGATGTGAGGAGGCTCATGCATGGCCATGTCATCCCAGGTTCAAAACATGTTACTCCGTCCGGCCCGGGACCACTGCTCAGCAGTAACACTGGTGATCTACTGGTGTACCTAGAGGTTGTAAGGACCGGGAAAGCTTGCAACAGAGGCTGCCAAAGGGTTATGCTTTATGCACCACACTTCTCCAGCATGGCTACATATATAGGGCCATATCCCTGCTTATCTGGCAGGCACAAGAGACCATACTGTGTTCTGTCCCCACCTACAAGACTCTCGAGCTGCTGATCCATTCCCCACTCCTCTATCGGCACTGCACGCACCGTACAACTGCCTGCATGCGCTTCACTCTTCTTACTCTTTGCCGTCTGCTGCAGGGCCTCAAGGACAACATGGTCATTCTCCATGTCTGCCATACTGCATGTGCTGTATACCAATCTGCCCCCTGGCTTCAAAGCGTGCAATCCTGCCAGCAGTAGCTGCACAACAACACCACGTAAAGCATGTCAGATACCAACAATAGTCAGCATTTAGCACACACATGCCAGAGCAAAGGCAGCCATATCAACAAGGAGTGCACTCAGGGGACTCTGACCTCCTGTTGTGCTGGTTCTGCAGTTGCTGTCTCACAGAGCTGCTGTTACCGTACAATTTTGCAGAGTGGATACAGCAGGCAGGCAACTCTACTTGACATGACTCTGAGGCCTTACCTTCACTTGCAGTGCTGCTATCTGCTTGCAGTGTTGTACGCTCCAACTGCTTGCAGACACCACACCCCCCGCCTCACATGCAGCAGCCACCACATGTCGCTCACTGGAGCAGGGTGCATCTAGTAGAACCCGGTCATACATCTCGCTCTCAAAGTTTGACCAGTACTTGACTGCATCATGGCCTGTCACTCGCACATGACGCCTCAAGCTGCCTGGCAGGTAAGAATTGATGACAGTCGAGAGTCTCTGACGCCTGACTGGGTCAAGCTCATTGCAGACCAGTCTGCCTCTGGGACTCACACCAGCAGCAGCAGACCTGCTGACAGCCTCCTGCTGCTCCTCTGCAGTGCTGTGACTGCTGTCACTGGCGGCACCGCCTTTGCCTAGAGCATCAACCTCAAGCAAAACGCCATTGCCTGAGCTTTCCTGCTGTGGTTGCTGCTGTTCCTGCTGCTGTGAACCTTGATGATCCTGCTGCTTCTGTTGCTGATCATCACCTACTGACAACTGCTGCAAGAGGTCTGCGGTGAGGCCCACAGCTGAAGTGCCTGTTATTTCCTGTTGTTCTGCTGCTGCTGAAGCTTTCAACAGCTGCTGTGCTAGAATCAGTGACTTGCCGCCTGGTGCAGCACACATGTCCAGAACTGTGTGATGGGGCTGTACTGCCAGTAATAGAGGAGGCAGGACACTGGCAAAATCCAACCAGTAGAACTGCTTCAGCTGCGTGTAGGGACATTGTGGCGGGGGAGGGTAGGACGAAACAAGCTGGGGGAACCTGTTGGTGACAGTGAAAGATGACTCGTTGAACAGACACAATGCCCGAACGATAGCAGCTTTCCAGGCCTAGCTGGTCGCAGTCATTGACATCCGCAAAAGCATTGAGCAGGGCAATATGCTGCACAGGCTGTGCCAAGGCCTTAAAGATGTCCGCATAACGCTGCAAAAACTGACTGCTGAAATGCCCATGGAACTCAGCACTGTTGTCGGCTGCACGTGAGTGGCCCACTATGCGTCCAGCGGTCGGCTGTTTGCGAGTAGCTCTCATGGCGTCCTGCTGCTGCTGCTGTCGCTGCTGCTGCTGCTGCTGTCTAGCACACTGTCGGACGTGGAGCGCGCAAAATGAGATGATTCATTGAGCTGGGCGATTACAACAACAGACCCGGGACAGCTGTCTTGCCCTTTCCCCCGCTTGAAATCTGAGAGCTGGTCCCGGACGTTGACATGCAACTGAACCTCAACCACAACAACGAAGCCGTTTCGCCGCGGAATCCATTGTGCTGTATGCCCATCTTACCTTGGAAGAGCATGTGGCAACACCGTTCGTAAGCTGGCAGTAGTTTCAGGCGTGAGGCCCTTCTGGGTTGCCTTGAATTGAGTCGCAAGACTATCATTAAGTCTCTATTTCCATTGCAACGACAATATGCTGCTGTCCCAGACGAGCAGTCAGCTTCAGTGCCGGGTGCCTACTGTCAGGCAACGCTCTGCAGCTGTTAGCAGACCATCTGGCCGCAAAGTAATGGCAGTCCGGTGTAGCGTAGAGACAGCAGAGGTGCGCTTGGAGCTGGGCCGCATTTGACCTGCATTTGTGCCGGGCCATCAAGCAGCAGTAGCCATCGTTTACGACTGCTGCATGCTGCCACAGGCTTCTGGGGAAGTCAGCATCCGCAGACGGCCACCTCTGGGTTTCGATACACAACCGTGAGTTTGAGCAACATGCATCTGCATCCTCAGTAGCAGCAACATCCAGCCTCCTGCATCTTCGGCTGGGAACACACTGATTAGTGCCAGAGGATGACAAGTTAAAGAGCAGCTGGCACATGTTCTTGAACGTGGTATTCAGCAGCCCTGGGTTCAGTACATTCATGACTGTTGCTGTGCCCCACACCCTGCACATGAAGCTCTCAGCTGTCACAAGTGCTGTAGTACATGCTGTGAACCCCATCTTGATGTTATTGTGGTGTAACTTGCAGTTGCGGTCAGTCAATGGGCTACAAGGTTGGCAACATGCCTGACATCAATCAGCCGGTCAACATCTTAGAAGAGATTGTTTGGTACAAGGCAAAGGAGATCGACGCTTTCAGGGAGAAGCAGCCGCTGCCAATGCTGCAGGTGACATCATACTACATGACAGCAGTACATACAGCCGTCAAACAGCTCTACTAGCAGTGTACGCTGCAGTCACTTCGGCCAGCTTGAGCTTATTGATGCAGTGTGCAGAGAAACCCACGCCGACACTGTAGCAGCTGCGGCTGTCAGTGACCTTCATCCACGCTGCTTAGAGCTGTCATGGCTCTCAAGCACAGAGTGCAGCAGCTTGGTATACATTGGGCAACACTCATGCTTGAAATGTCTGCAGATCACAGTAGGCTGCAGGTTAGTGACAGCATCGTGGGCTCTGCAAGCAGTGTAGGTATCAACAGTGTGTTATGTTTCAACAGGCTCTTGCCAAGAAGGCTCCACCAGCTCGTGACTTCAAAGCAGCCATCCTGGCCAAGGCACAACAGACTGGTAGGTGTGAGAGACACATGTGGCTCCCGGTGTGAATGATGGGTTAAGTCACAGTGTGGGATATCACTCATGTCAGACACAAGGTTGTAGCATCATTAGTGACATAGAGCTTTTCTAATGATCAGCACCATACCCTGCTGTTGCAGCTGCAGCATCTCTGCAGTGCAATCAGGTCAGCAGCCCGACCAACAGCTGAGCGTCAGGTGTACTGAGCTACTGTTGTTGGAGCTATCTTGATCTGCACAGGCAGTACATGCATTCCACAGCAATCAAGCCATGCTGCACGCCTCTCACTGCAAAGCTGCACAAGTGTTCATCAACAGTGATGCTTTGTCTGGGTGTGTGACGTGTACAGGCAAGCCTGGTCTGATTGCCGAGGTCAAGAAGGCCTCCCCCAGCAAGGGTGTTATTCAGCCAGACTTTGACCCTGTCCGCATAGCAGCAGCCTATGAGGCCGGAGGTGCAGCTTGTCTGTCAGTGCTGACAGATGAAAAGTTTTTCCAGGGCAGCTTTGACAACCTGTCTAGGATCAAGGCAGCGGGAGTGTCATGTCCGCTGCTGTGCAAGGAGTTTGTTGTGGAGGCTTATCAGATATTCAAGGCACGAGTCAGTGGAGCTGATGCTGTTCTGCTCATCGCTGCTGTGCTGCCAAACTCGGTAAGTCTGGTTA
>JARWLF010008523.1:0-11767 GCA_029853055.1 Scenedesmus sp. KT-U
AGCCATGCTGACATGGGACATGGGTGCAGTACATGAGGTTCATGCATGATATGATCGACACAGTCCTTGCAACATGCTGTGTAGGCCTCGCCTGCTTTCATTGCCCGCTTTCTGCATGCCTTGGTCACCTGTTGTAACAGCAGTATGTAAAGGTGCTGCCCTCAGTGTGACATATGGACAAAAGCTATCACACCAACCCTTCTAATCTCAATCTGCAGCATGCAAGAGGTCTGATAGGTCACATCTCCCGGACTGTGAAGTTGACTACAGGCTGGGTCATGTAGCAAAGCTGTTTTTGCACCTGCTTGTTTGTACCACTGTTCAGGCATGGGCATGCCCCTCGTTGCTTTTAAAGTGGAGAGCTCTGGGGAGCCTACAGTTGAGAATCCACTCAATCTGAATGGGTACTTGGTTCGCTACCCACATTGCCCTACCACATTGTTCAAGTGGTTTGAACCGGAGAATCCCAAGCACAGACGCAAGGTGAGACACGTTTGTATGAGCATTCATCGGAGCAACTGGCAATACATCTACAAGACATGTCATCATGCAAGTTTGAAATAAACGAACCATAGTTGTTGTCAACACTGCAGAGCTAGTAGTACCTGCTTGATAAAGCATCTAGCAATGCTGTGATGTGGTGTTTGAGATCTGCGGTTGACTTCATTTGACTCATTACGCAGCTGTAGGCTCAATTCCGCTGGCGGTGAACTCCTTGACCGTGCATTGATTGGAGCAGCATCACCATTCTTGTACATTGGGTGTGTTGTACATTGCTTGTACATTGCATCTTTGTTGTCCTGAGAGATTTGCATCTGTTGCACTAAGTCTCCTCTGTTCTCTCTTCACTGCTGCAGTTGCAGAGGTTCATCAAGTCAGTCTTTCGCACTGCCAAACAGACTGGCATAAATCCACGTCACACAGACTTCTTGGAGAGAGTGCTTGTGACCAGCTCTGAGGAGCTCCTTCTGATTGACTTCTCCCATGCAGTCATCATGAATAATGTATCCGGACATCCTAGGGGCTTTGTGAAGTGCAAGCCTATCAGAGATCCAGGTGAGACATTCTGCTGCATACTGCAACGCCACATTGCATGCAGGGTTGTGTTCTCCCGAACGTGCACTGTCATGATGACTCCGCGGCAATTTGATCATCAATCGCAGCCAACAAGTATTCATCCAGCTCTATTCTTGGATGACCTCTCAGCTCCCAGGTTGTGCAATGTATGATCATTGCTCGTGAGTCAAGTGCGCAGAACCTGATGTTTTGAGAATGGTACTCATGATGTGAGGGCAAGTTGCAGAGGTAACATCAGCATATGAAGTTTCCTGGCCAGGCCTGCAGTTCAACCTGTCACTCTGATCATATCATGTGTTTGGACTCGTTGGTAAGCTTGCACTGACCTTGTTACCTGCAGACTTTCATCTTGCTCCCGAGCAGAGAGTGGATCCTGAGGAGGGAGTTGCTGCTGGGACCACAGAGGAGTCCATGCAGACCCTCGTCTTCTCTTTGGGCTTCATGGAGGGCTTCCTGCTGTCTCGGGGAAAGATATGCATGAACCTGTTGGATGCTTCTTGGGAGCAGGTGAATCTTTGACAATGAATGCGACTCAACCGTGAAGCTGCTGTTGTAGGCAGAGTTATCCACTGAAGTACGCAGCATGCAGTTGACGATGACTGCAGGGTATGCCAGATTCCCATACTTTAAGTGTGCCACAATGTGACATAACGCTGTGACAACATACAGCTGGCATCAGGTACTGATTTGCTCAAGACGTGATATTTCACAAGCACTTGCGTCTGCACTTGCAGGATTCTGATGCAGACATTGACTTCACAAAACTACTTGATGACCACTTTGTGGCAGAGAGACTTACCATGTGCTTGCGGCATGACCCCAACAAGCGACTGACACCAGAAGGGTGGTTCGGCCACCTATCTATGTGGCGTGATAATGCTGACAAGATGAAGACCACGATGGAGCTGCTGGCGTGGTGTGTGAAGGGTCTGCCTGAGTTTGAGAAGTTTGCTCAGGAAGTACTTGGGCCAATGCTTGACAAGGGTCGATTTGAGGTACGGTATGAATCTGTAAACACACTGACGTGTGGTTCAGTGCATGCAGCATATAAGGACAAAACCAATGTTGATGGGTATTGCAGAGCATGTAAAGTGCACAAAATTCCGACGGTTGTCAAAGGAACCTGTTATGTTGGAGAACAGAACTTGGCTCTACAATCGCTTCTTCACCCGCTTCAAGGAGATGATACTTGGCTTTCGATATATGTTAGGACATTTTGATGACAAGTATCCTTCTCTTGAATGGCCAGTACTGATGCCCTACATGCCGGCACCTGAGCCAGGAGTCAGCAGAGAGCAGCGGTGTGCTATAGCCTTCCACAGGTAATGTGACAAGGTCTGAGTTGCAGACAATGTGTGCAACCCATTCTACAGTTTTGCAATAATATCTGAACCTTACTGCCAGTCTGACTAGAACTCAAACAAGCCATATACACACATGCGCGCTCAGATTGCAAGTTGCCAACTGTTGTATGGGCAGCGATGTGCTGTCCATCACCACTGCTGAACAGTGTGTGTGTCACTTTTGCAGGTATCTTATAAGCAACAAGGCTCGCTCAATGTACCTACTAATGATCAACAAAGCAGCTTTTGATTGTGGCATAGATCGTGTGCGTGCTGCATTTTGGTAAGTGTCATTGACATGACCCTAAGCCCAATGCAATGCATGATGATCGCATGAAGCTCAGTACAAAATCTAGGGGATTTGGTGCATCTTTGCATAGCTGGTGTCTTCGCCATGTGGTCTGTCCTGATCATGTAGGGCTTGATCGAAACGTCAGTATCAACATCTGCCTTGTGCGTCCCTCCGTCTCTGTGAACTGTGCAGGCACTGCATGGCTGTCATAGTTGCATTTGTAATTTGCTCTGTGGTTTGTCAAAGTTGATCATCACTTTGAGAGACCATACTTCAGAGATTAGACCAGTGTCAACACTTGTGCATGTGTACTGCAATGCATCCACAGTGTGCAGCTGGATGAAGAAGAAGACGATGGACAGCAGTTGCTCAGTTCTGGCAGGCCAGAGTCCAGCCTCATGAGTATAGAAGCTCTGCTGCTGCTTATGGATTGGAGATGGCCACTTGCAGAAGCTCAAGGTGAGTAGTATACTCAAACGGCAAGAACCTTTTGTCATTTAAGTGATGCAACAGCTTTCATGTAGCAGCTATATGATGCCCCGAGGCATACCTGATCTGAGGGAACATGCTGGCTGGTTGTGCAGCGGTCTGCAGCCTTGTCATGACTGTATGCCATGCATAGCATCTGCCCACAATCTGAGCTTAGTTCTCCAGTCATACATTTTGAGACCATGTTGATGAGATACCTTTACAAACCCATCTCACCTTTCTTGTGTCTTTGTGTTGCAGGTTGCGGCAGTTCTCCTGTGAAAGGCCAGAGCAGCAGGAGCAGCATACAGCAGGCCACAAGCACTCTCCATGCTGCAGTGGTTGCTGATGCAGCAGTAGCAGCCAACAGTACATCTTTGGCAACTTCAGCTACAGCAGCAGCAGCTGCTGCAACGTCAGCAGTTGCAACAGCTCTTGAGGAGATTGCCCCCACTGCTGCTGCTGCTGCTGCTGCTGCAGAACCTTCTGTTTGTGATGGTGATGCCACAAGCCGTGTTACCGGTATCCCTGGAGGCAGCAGCAGTGCCAAAGTCCTGTTGGATGGCACCATAAGTGCTCCTGCTGCTAGTGGTGCGAATGCCGGCAAGGATCGTTTTGCTGCAGCAAGCATCAATGCAGTGCCAGTTGTACGAGGAGAGTATGCAGCAGCAGAACCGGGTGGTACACATTCTGTCCCGCAGCTGCCCAACGGTCTGTCAACGCTAACGGCAACAACAGCGGGACATGTGGCGACTGGCTGTTCTGCAGGTACAACAGCCAGTCCCTCGGTTGTCACTGCTGCCCCAGCTGAGCTTCCTACCTCTGTTGGTAGTGGTAGTGTTGGCGACAGCATTGGCAACAACACCAGCAGCAATGATTGGCAGCAGGGTGCAGTAGACAAGCCAGGGGCATTATCAACGGCGGCAACAAAGGTTCACAAGACAACAACACGAGCTGACACTCCCCCAAATGTGTCTCATCCCAGCGCCGTTGTTTCAAGACCAACAAGAGCTGATGCGATGAGCGCTGCTTCAGTAGGTCCTTTGGTAGTTACAGCAGCAGGGCCATTGCTGGATGCCGCTACCTCAGTCATGCCTGCTGCTGCTGGTAATGGCAGTGGCAGTGACAATGGCAGCAGCAACAGCAGAGTGAAGCAGTGTGGTGCAACAGACACCAATCGGGCAGCAACAAGCAAAGCAGCAGCAGAAATCGGCAGGCCAGCCGTAGCAGCGGGTTCTGTGCCAACATGTCCTTATGCAGGTAGAGCGGCAGGTCCCTCGCTAGCTGCTGTTGCCCCGGCTGGGCTTGCTACTTCTGTCACTAATCACAGTAGGGCTTTTGCGGATGAAAGCAGTGCCAACGGCAGTGATGCGAAGAGCAGCTTGGCAGACCAGAAAGCAACAACTGCAACATGTGGAGCAGCTGGTGTATCGAAATCATCGGCACCACCTGCTGCTCCTGCTCCGGTTGGTCATGTTCTTGCTAGCTTCAGTAGCAGTGGGGCTGCTGTGAGCAGAAGTAGCAGCAACCCAGCAGCAGTCTTATGTGCATTGGCAGCTGCCATATCTGATACACCAACCGCAGCACCCCAGCCACTAATTGGTGTCATGGCAGCATCAGGTCCTTGCCACCAGCCCGTGACTGCAGTTTTACCAGCGGAAGCAAGTGTGACAGCGGTTGGTTCGACAGCAAGCGTAGTTGTTGTTGTTGCTCCTGCTGCTGTTGGTGGTGGTCATGGTGGTGATGATCACCTAGATCAGCAGCAACAGCATGCTGCCGGCAGGAGTGTAGCTGTTGAAGGTGAAGGAAGTGGCAGTGGTGATGGCACCAGAGCTAGCCAAGATGAAGCAGTCCTGCGAGGTTCAACAACCAACAACCCACAATTGGTATCAGCAGCAACAGCAACCGCACCAGAGGTGACCAAAAAGCCCAAAGCACGAAGGAAACTACAAAGAAGCTTGTCTTCTTCTGTTGTGCATGAAGGTCAGGACAAAGCTGCCGCTACAAGAGCTCTAGGAGCGCTTCCTGAAGCAGATGCTGCGAATCCCCGCTCAGCAGTTCGTCATCTTGCTATCTTTGTCACAATTGGTGGTGGGGGTGATGCAATCGTAAGCAGTACCAACAGCAGTGACGTGAAGTGCGGTTTGCCAGGCCAGAAAGCAGCAGCTGCAACATGTAGAGCAGCTGGTGTATCAGGAGCATCGGCAACACCTGCTGCTCCTGCTCATGTTGTTGATGGTGGTGATGTTCTTGCTAGTGTCAGTAGCGGTGAGGCTGCAGTAAGCAGAAGTAGCAGCAGCCCAGCAGCAGTCCTATGTGCATTGGCAGCTGCCGCATCTGATACACCAACCGCAGCACCTCAGCCACCAACTGGTGTCATGGCAGCATCAGATCCTCGCCACCAGTCCTTGACCTCAGTTCCATCAAGGGAAGCAACAGCGGCTGGTTCGAAAGCAAGCGCACTTGCCGCCGCCGCTGCTGCTGATGGTGGTGGTGATGATCACCTAGATCAGCAGCAACAACATGATGCCAGCAGGGGTGTAGCTGCTGATCGTGAGGAGAGTGGCAGTGGTGATGGCGCCAGAACTAGCAAAGGCCAGGTCAGTGGAGCAGTATTGCAAGGTTTGACGATAAATGACTTGCCATTGGGTTCAGCAGCAGCAGCAGTGAAGCAGCTGTTGCAGCAAGATCTGCAGACCATCACCCAGCAAGTCCTGCAGTGAATGCTGCAGTTGACATTGGTGCCGGCTGCACTGCTCAGGGTGCCCCTGCAAGGCGTGGCCAGAAGCGCAGTAGAGAAGCAGCCGTACAGCTGCCAACCAGGTCAGCAGCTGGCGCTTCTAGTAGAAAAGTGAGCAAGGCAGAGGGAGCGCGACAAGATCGCGCAAGAAACTTGACAAGGTTTGGCGGCATATTGCAGCAGCTCCGTCAAGCAACTGGGGCTGGTTGGGCACTAGATTTACCCTCCTTCATGGGGGCAGACCCGGCAGCTTTGGTCAAGCACGCTAGCAAACGACCAGATGTTCTGAGCAAGAGGTGTAGGTATCTTCCCTATGACCTGCAATCAGGTTATGCCAAAGACAGATGGTTGTCTGTCGTCAGCAACATAGTGTTGTTTGATGTCAAGCATTGGCACAGCCTCACTTGGTGTGCAGTGTACAGCATGGTCAACCTTGCAGTGCAGATAAACAGCTTAGCAAGTGATGGTGGCAGGGCTATATTGAAGGCCCTGCAGATTGACAGATGCATGCTAGGAATGCAGCACGTAGCCACATGCATTGCGAATGGCTTAGATCTGACCACCATACCTGAGACAGTGGAAGCTGACATGCAGAGCTTTTTCAAGTGCAGCGTCTTAGCGTACTATATCTTGTACGGGATGTATGAGGAGGCAATGGGCTTGGAGTTTCAGGTACGCTGCTTCGGCCTATGAAATATTTCTGTCATATAGCATCAGTCCATGTGTAGTCTGAACCTGTCATCTTCTACTTGTATGTATACCAGCATGCCAACAGATGTCCAACTTGGCGGTCATTCAGTAATTGCCTGCAGTGCGGCTGTAACCTGTGTGACACTACAGCAACCTGGCTTTGCATATGGACAACACATCTTGTCAGGAAGTTATTTGCATTGTTGATTTGCGTGCAGTTGTCTCCAAACTTAGCTTCCTTGTGGCCCTCCTCCTCCTTGTTGCTACAGGGACAGACAGATGACCTTGAGCCCCTGAGAGCCCTTGCCAGAGCTCTACATGCAGATGACTATCTTACAGCCATCGACCTAGTCCTTACCAGCAAATACGTTGAGAAGTGGCGTTACAAAGCAGCTTTGCAGCTATATGAGTCTCTAGATTCAAGCGACCATCGACCCATGGAACTGGGAATTGCTGCTCGCCGCCTAGGATTCGGATGTATTGAATCTCTGCCACCCATAGCGGCTCTCCCTGAGCAAGTGCGCTGCCAGCAGCCTGTGACGAGGAGAGCTCTGGTTTCGTGGGTGAGTGTTGAAATCAATCAGGGGAGTGTTGATATCAATCATCATGTACTCATACACTCTGCTGGGTGTTCATGTAATGTTGATGATGCTAATTGAGTACCACACATCTGATGCACGGTATGTGATGCCCACGTCAGCCGATGAGCTTGGTTGGTGCCTGGTCCCCATCTTGCGTCTTGGCCAGACCTCCATGGACACAGAGAGGCTGCATGTCTAGACCTTGACATGATGTCAGAAATGCAATGCTCAGGCCAGTTTGAAAACTTGTGAATTGTCTGCAGACAAGGCAAAGTGTTGCCAATGCTGCTGCCCTTGCCTTTGCAAGAGTCGAGTGTAAAGATATTGCAGAGGTCATACGGACTAAAGAGGGGTGCTCTGTGAAGTTCCTCAGAGCTTCAAGCAGTTAAAGGGTAAGGAGGTTTGACCTTTTGGTGGGTACGATGTATGCTTCCCAGATGTATATGTCTTCACTCCAACCTGGCATAGCGGCAAGTTGCAGCATGCAAATTGACACACACTGCCAACAACCTAAGACCTGACAGCTGCCCTCAACCAAGTTGCATCAACGAGTCATACTGTGTTTTGCGTTGCTTGCAACAAAATCGCAGAGCTAAGGTTCCTTCTGCCCACTTGCGGTCGTAGCCAACAACACTGATACTGGCAGCAGCATGGCAGCAGCATAGCAGCAGCAGCAACAACACAGTGAGCAGATGGATGCTCAGAGGCCTTGCACTCCACTGAGGTTTGCTTCAAGCCCATTATTATAGTACAGTGCAGATCGCAGTGGTGTACTCAACCCAGCAACAGACGCCAGGCATAGCTAGTACAATTGGCCATTGTTTGGTGGAAGCATTGTTTCCACAACCTTTTAGCCCATTGCTGCATTGTGGATTCTCTGGCCCAGTTCAACTGCTGTAGTTGTTGTTGCTGCTGCTGCTTATAGAGCCTCCAGAGCAGAGATGCACTTGCGGCGATCGTTGCTAGTAGCTTTGCTTCTATACAGCAATTGTTACCGTACCCAACTTCGGAAGCAACAGTGCCCAGTACTCATGTGTCAGACACACTGATAATCCACTGCATGCAACAACAGTCAACAGTTGCTACGCCAATAACACGGGATTTGGCAGCTTCAACCGGACTTTAAAAATTCTGTGTGACAGTCATTGCAGCGGTTAGCGTGACGGGCTGGTGTGCTGGGAAGCGTTTCGAGAACCGGCGTAAGCCGTGATGTCGAGAGTTTCGATGTAGTTGGGCAGGGTCGGCACGGGGGATTACAGTGTCGGGTCGGTCAGGTACCTGTGAGGGTAGGAGTGATGTGCAGCGGCAGGAAAAGATAACGATCTGTTACAGGGTTAGATTCATTCTCACAAGCACCACAGTGCTTACAGTCAACTGGCGGGATGAACTCCTGAGGAGCTCTAGAAGAAAGCTTAATGCGTTTCAAGTTGAACTTCAAGTTCAGCTTGACTACTGCTGAGATTGCATGGGTATTTATACCCCTCCTGGGCTGGAAGCGGAATATGAGCAGGCATAACAGAACCCCAAACCAATAACAGAAACCTGGGACCTAGTTTCCCGTAGCTTCCTTTCGCAAGGTTCCGGAAGTCCGAGGATTACTCGATAGGTTACGCAAGACATTATGCCATACCTTCCCTCAACTTCCTTCCGGAAGCTTTCGGAGATCGAGCACTGCTCATCATGTTGCGACACAATATATGAACGCATACAATGAACAACTACATGTTCGCAACTATAATGCTATATTGAACGTTCGTTCTATCGCATTGCTACATCAAGACTGGACGTCTGACATAGCGCGCCTTGACGGATCGGGACCGACATCTCCGGTTCCGGCGTACCGTCTCGGGCAGCGACTTTCATGCTGAAAGTAGCATATACAACACTCATACTTCTATTATTCGACGCTGTTACGCCTTAATTCATACAGTCGTGAAGGCTCTCAATGCAACCGTTGCATTGAGACAGTCATGAAGAACACCAGAACCGCTTAACACAGCCTGTCACAGGCTTTAGATGATTGCAGTTCACCAAGTCACGGTGGCAACTCCTGGGTTCTGATCAGTCTTGTGGCTGTCCCATATATGCAGTAGAGATTCTCCTGCATTGTTACGGATGCTCCTGGTGCCCTAGCGCTAGGGTTCCTAGCTTTCCACACTGTGGTTTGAAACACTAGCAACAACAAAAGCACTCTGACACTTATTTCAGAGCATCAGCTGCTGCATGTCAACACGGCTCAAGCACCGTTGAGCAAAGCTGAGGAGTAAAGACCGTGTGGGCAACTTGAATAACAATCCTCTGTTCCTCAGTGCCTACCGCAGGTGTGCCATCAGCAGCCTCAGAGCTGCCCTGGCAGCACTCGGGGTCCCAGCTGTCCGAGGTAGAATGAAGCAGCGACAGCTTTCAGACACTCGGATTGAGCGCAGTGACACTGTCACTCGCGCCCTTTGACCTCTCTCACTGAGCTGCTACGCTTCTTGAGCCTCGTGGTTACTAATTAAGGTCAAGCGCACGCATATCTCGCCACGGCAGACTTTGTGGATCCACTATCCGGATAGTTTCTCGAAGTGATATGTGCGCAACTAGCTGACCCAGTTCTCGGACTTAGCCTCACGTGATCACCTTTGACCCTGTGTTCTAGCATGCGTGAATTGCGTATAGAGATGCATCTATTGCAGCTTCCACGGCAGTCATGACCCACCACACAGGTACAGTGAGTCGCAGATGCGCCTGAAGCAGCAAGCAAGGCATCGGATGCTATTGAACAGTATAGAGCAGGCTGCACTGCAACGTCTGACAGCACTGGCTCAGCTCTAGTTGTTTGAGATATGGCAAGCCACCGGTACTTGCTAAGGCTGTAAGCCAGGCACCATAGTATCATCAGCAGCAGCAGTACAAGACTTGAGTCTCAGCAGCAGTTGAAGTCTGCATTGCATGTCAAGGCATCCTGTACTGCATGAGCACATGCAAACATGGGCTTGCCAAAGTCGAGCAGCTGCCAGATGATCCTCGTCGTGAGTCTGAGATGTGGTCCATCTGGTTTCTACTATCACTGCATCTGCTTCTGAATACCGTATTTGTCTCTTATATGAAACAGGTTGTCCTGCAGCAGCTATCTCCTCAGAACCATGCCAGTCTACGTCAAGTTAGCAAAGCAGTTTGCAAGCAAATCACACAGCATGTCCCTTACATCACCCTGCCACTATCTGGGAACAGCACTAAAACATATCTGCAGCAGTGGTACCAGGCTACTAGGGTGTTTAACAGCGTCACCAGCATACACATCTACATAGCTGGCGAAGTGTCAGCAGAGCTGTTTGATGCAGCAATGCACCAGCTGTCACAACGCAGCACACCCGTCACAGAGCTGCATCTGCTGGCTTCAGCTGAGGACGTAAGCAGTGACACACGCATCACAACATGCATAGCATCACTTCAGCCTTCACAGATCTTGTTACCTCACCTACATACATTGGTAATCAAGAATGTTGCAATCAAGGACCTCCCCAGCGACCTGCATCACCTAGCAGCAGCAGCAGCAGCAGCAGCCTGGCCACTGCAGAGCTTGACACTGAAGGCAGTCTGGAGTGATCCAACTCTACCCAATGTAACATCTGGGTATTGTTACTGGCTGAGTGTTATTACAGCAGTGATGGATCTCAGAGCAGTTGCTCCACATCTGCAGCATCTCAACATCAAGTTACCATCGTTGTCATTCATGGATTTTTCTAGTCTTTATCGAGGTATTGGAGATGCTGAGGTGCACATTCATCACTTTGTAAATGATGGTAGGGACTTTGCAGAAATTGCAACAGTAGCAGCAGCAACCAATGCAGTACTACAGCTAAAGCAGCTGAAGATTCTGATAGTAACAGCAGTACCAGACATCTGGGAAGTACCAGGTACTTCCAATGAGTCAGTAGCTGCAGCAGCAGCAGTGGCAACATCAGAAGCATCTGCACATGTTGATGCTGTGCTCAAGCGGCAAGCTGGACCGCTGCAATCTGTATCAGCAGCAGCAGCGGCGTTCGGCACTCTGGATGATCTTGGCTGCTGGCTGTTGCAGCAACATCCTGGACTGAGACAAGTTCACCTGGGTACAACAAGAGTAGCCACAGAGTGTGCAATGACCTGGAAGAGGCAGCAGCAGCAGGAACGTGGTTGCAGCAGCATGAACCCTAGCACAGCAGATGCAGTAAGAGCAATGGTGGTTGGCTGCAATGTGACAGTTGACCTGAAATCCCGACCTGGATTAGCCAAACATCAGACTCAGCATAACAGCAGCAGCAGCAGCAGCGGCGGCGGCGGCGCAACAGTATTACAAGCGTTCACTGACAAGCTTTCTTTCTACAGCTGCCGACCAGCTTCTATCATGCACAGTATTACCAGCTGCCATTTGAAGCTGTTGTACCATGATGTCGCATGTCTTGATGATCTGCTGAGTAATTTGAAGTCCCTGAAACATCTTGAGGTGAGAGTCTGACATCATAGCTCTGCTCGTGCTGTGCTGCTGCTGCTGCCACTGCTGCTACTGCTGCTGCTTGAACCTACATCTGCATTGCATAAGCTGTGCATT
>JARWLF010008647.1:0-10356 GCA_029853055.1 Scenedesmus sp. KT-U
AATCAACCAACATCAGCCAGATGCAAATGGGAGACCATGTCATGCCCAAAAGCAACAACCCAGGGCTTTGGTAGAACAATGGTAAGGGTAACCATGATGTCAGCAACCAAACATACTGTACATGCTGTGGGCAGTGCTGCAACCAGATGCAGTATTTGACACTGAGAAATCACACACAATCAGGGGAACAAGCATAACTGACGATTGCAGACACCCTGTTGATAATAGTACAATCATCACGTTCAGAGTATGCTTGTCCAATGAACACACACAGTCTGCCCAGAATGATTGGTCTGATATGATGTGGCCTAGTAGCAACGGGCATGATATGCAGAATGGATGCATAGTCTAGGAGATGAACGGTCAGTTGTGCAGAGACACATCAAGCCAGCCGATGCAAGTGCACCTCTTATAAGACAGCCAGATGAAGGGCATACATGCATATGAACCTTTGCATTCGCACATGGCGAGGCAATTGAGTACCAATCGTACCTAACGTCAACGATCTGTTTCAATGACTTGCAACACTTCCAATTCAACAGACTGATATACCTTGCACTCGTTCAAATTTCACCAGATTAGGTCAACAACTCGCAACAATTCACAACACTGGTCAACCATGCACCTGGTCTAAAGCAACCTGCTGGTTCAAGCCAACTGCTTAATCGTGTCACCTTCACTGCAGGGTAGCACCATTTCATCACCCTGAACAGCCATGCGAATAGTTTGGGACCTTCCACTGCTGTCTTTCAATGCTTAGGGAGCTTCTGCTGACCACCATAAGTGTTAACATCATACAGGGATATAGCTGGAGGCATCCTTCAGAGCAGAGCGAGTAACCTCCAAGGACCTGCTGCTGCTTTCCAGCATACAGTATGCAGGAATACCATCCCCTGCAGACAAAGCAAAGTGAACAATCTTGCTTGAGAGCAGGCAAGCATACGAGTTGATCTGCAATGCATGCAACTTGCCCAGCAGTACCATAGGAGTGCACAGGAGTTCATCTTGCTCAACACTCGTCCTCAAAACTGTTCAATACGCAGATGTGTCATGCAAGGTCAGCTGCGCGCCTTCCAGAGGTGCATGTTGTTCCTGTCAATTATACGTACATGTTGAACCAGCATGAAGGGAGAAGCCAGGCAGGACATTAGCACCCGGCATGATCCGCGCTCCAGCTTCCATGGTGCATCCAGCCTGTAGTGTTGTACTGCTCTGGATCCAGGCACACTTGCCTAGACGCACAGGGAGGTAGGTGAAGCGCTGGGCGGCCAGGAAGTGCCCCATGGTCATGCTGCCTGGTTCAATCTGCGGTCATAACAGAACAGTTGGGACAGTTGAATTGACAGAGGAAGGATAATCTATGCTGCTAGGGTGCTTGTACAACCATGCTGACCCAAGATCGCAGATCTGTTGTCTGACAAAGGCATAGCCCTGGAAAGCAACACTGCAGTACATATGTCTTGTTACTTGGAGAAAGCAACTCAGATAAGCCAACATCAGCAAAGTCAGTTGCCCGCAGCACCATGCATGGCTGTGTGACTACCCTGCACAACTTGGTTGCGAAGCAGTGTTAGCTTACCACAACATTGTCATCCAGAGTGAAGAGAGGTGCTTCAGCAGGTACAGCCCCAAGGAAGATCACTCCTTGGCCAACCTTCATGCCCATTAGCCGCAGGAACATGTTAAGCATGGGCGTACCCAGATAAGGTGTGGCAATCGCCATCTGCATTGGGGCCAACACATCTGCACCAAGCGAAAGCAGAGCGCACAAGAGAAACATTGAGCAAGGTTGTCTGCAAGGTGTAAAAGCATACCAGGCAGCATAGACACGGAAACCCAAGCCTGGCTGGTTACATTTACAGAAGGTGCAAACCTTCTTGCAGAGCTGCTAGTTGCCAGTGTACCGCTACCACTGTGTGGGGCCAGCACACACAGTCTGCATGCATTGGCTGCAGCTTAAGGTACAAAGCCCTTGCTGGGAAGCCCTGCAGGTCAGACGCCGTGACACTGTGGGTTGAAGGGGCTGACTGTGTAGCACTAGCCTTCAACCACAAGCTACGGCAGCCCAGTACGTGCGAGAGCAGTCGACACCACACAGCTGACGCCATGACAGCAAACAGCAGCACGGGCGGAATGAAAGCCATTCCCAGGTAGAAGCTGTTTAATCCAAGAGACGCTCCAAACCACACAAGCAGCAGGAGGAATGACTGCACCTCCACCTGCGTGTTCAGCAGGAGGTACTTCATGAAGAACACTGCGGTGGCCCTGAGGTATGGGGACGCCCTGTGACTCCTCTTGGGAGCTGCTGCCTGCTGTGCACTGAATGCCGTGCTGCCAACCTCCTTGTCTATTTGTTGCCTGCCCTCCTCCATGAACGTCTGACTCAAAGACTCTTGCAGCATCACGTTGCCAAATTGTGAGTTGCCCTGGCGCCTGCTGTGTGGCGCAACCCTTTCTCCATAGGTGATCGCCGTGTTAGAGCCGATGATGCAATGCTTGCCCAGCCGGCAGCCAGGATACAGCAGCGATATGTTCCCAAGCGTGACGCCCTTCTCCACAACCACAGAGTGCACCACTCCACCTTCATCAACACAGGAGGCATGCGACTGGCCACCACTGCATTGCAGAACACTCCTGACAAGTCAGCGCCAGGGTTACCCCTATACAACTCAACAATGAAGGCAGAGATCATGGTTGAAAGCTGAAGTAGTGCACACAGGTATTATGCACCAATTTGATCGACGACACAGCTTGCAGAAACACTGTCAACATCTGATTCCCACCAACCTTGACATATAGTCACCCAGCTCCAGTGCATCTGGCTCACTGCATTCCAGCCCTGCATAGAATGTGCTCCTGCCCAACTTGGCACCAAGCAGGCGTAATCCCACGGCTCCTACAGATGTATTGCCAAACATCATGGTCCAGACATTGTTGCCAGGCAGCATCAGCAGACGGCGCCAAACAGAATAAGACCACAGCTTGCCCCTGCAAGCCACAAGTGAAGCACTGTGTGAGTGCAGAGGCTCCCTACCAGGTCAAATGCAAACATACCACTGGCCGATTGAGCATGATGTTCAGGCAATGCGCTGCTGTCTGTGCACACTGTGACCATCATCAAAGAGTGTGGCAAAGCTATGGTGAGTGTGGTAACTGACTCATGCTGCGAAGCAGTGCATGAGGAGTTCTGACTGGCTGCTGGACATAGGCTGGCCCAGTGATGCTGGCGCAATCTCAAGTACACTCACTTGCTAGACAACACACAGGTCCCTGGTCGCAGACTACCCAGTATCAGTCTCTTCCAGAGGAGTGTTATGATGAAGGTGAGGCAGGCCATGACACATGCAACCACCTTGAAGCTGCTGACTGTGACCACCACACAGAAGGCCAATGCATATTGGGGTGGTGCTTGCAGGGCTGCAAGAAAGATGCTGCCCTGGTTTACAGTCGTGGGCATGATACCTGCTGCCAGCAATGCAATGCTGAGACCTGCACCAATACCTGTAAACAGCAGGACAGGGCAAAGTTTTAGGCTAGCAGCCACCCAAAAGAGCCCAGGACTTGATGTGAGAATCATGAATCTAGACCCGCACAATGGATCATGTGTTTGTTATGCAACCACAGCTTGTGAGAAAGGCATCCTTCTGTTCTGTGCCGGTATGAGCATGCAGATAGCACATTGTCTTGGGACCTTGAGAGTCCAAACATCAGCACACCTCAGGGTCCAAACTCGATGCCGCTGATGCTATGGCTGATGGATAGAGCATACATTACTGAGAGTGTGTCCAAACTCACCAATAGCTACTGTGAAGGATTGTAGGACAATCACCAGCAGGCATGCCAGCAAACTGGCCAATCGACTTTGGTGACGTTCAGGCAGGAAGTGTGGCATCTCTGCAAGACCTCCCTCCTTGACAGCACCTTCCTGTCCAGCTGTCATTGCAGGTGACAAAGACCGGCCAGCTCCCAAGTGTGTGCCAGCTGGAACAGATGAGCGCATCCCCAGCTTGCAGTCCTTGCCAATGCTGGTCCATGACAAAACCAAGACAGCGACACGTCCAGAGCCAGGGTCAGCTGGCACCACAAATGAGGCACGAATGCTGCAACCCTTCTCCAGCGTAGCTCCCTCGGCTATCTCAACCAGGTCCCAGTCAAACACGTCAAAGCTCTCCAGCAGTACATTAGACCCCACTCGTACTCCCAGTGCTCGGAGCAGCCACCTGGCAGCAGCTGTTTGAGCTATGAACGGGCTCAGCAGAGGGAAGATGTGCTGTTGAAGGGCCTGCATTGTCACCCACTTTGCATACGTCCAAGAATGGACTGGATATGCACCTGCGACATGTCAGTGGCAGGCATGTTGGTAATGATGCAGTCACTGCACACAAGACACCTCCAAGTGGAAATCCTTGCCAAAGGCTGTGTGTTGCATGGCTAGGTGACAATGTACCCCGCCACATAACATCACATTGCAGGGTAGGGATAATATGCTTTAGCATGCCTCTAGTTACCTGGTGACAGGCGCCCAAACAAGAACCACTTCAGCAGTATCAGTACAAACGTCAGCAGGAGCAGCGCTGCCGGATACACAGCCATCAGCAGTGGAAGCACGTGCAGAAACTGGGCCTCTTTCAGCTTTGCCAGCAGGGAGAGAAGTCCCAAGCTTGTCACCGCAAAGCACCCAGGCACAACAAACCACATGAAGGTGGATAGCAGGAACTGCACACAGGCGTAGAATGTGAAGCTCCAAGAGGGAATGCCGATGACGTAGAGCTTCTCCCTCAGACGCTCTGTGGTACGGGCAGGGAAGTTGAAGTAGCCACGTGCTCGGACCCGGGACCGCACCAGCACCTGCCGCAGGGTGGGTGGCTGCTCCTTCAGTGAGGCCCAGGAGTGCAGTGATGCAAAGCCGCGCTTGGGACTCTGATTCACCTGCTGCTTGACATGTGCTGCCAGCAGGCGAATAGTGCTGTTCTCATTGAACGCCACCAACTGCAGGTTGACTCCCAGAGCGCGCTTGATCTCAGAGGTGATCAGGCCTGCAGAGAGATCATGCCAGGTCTGAAAGATCTTATGTCTGTCCGGCATGCAACTGTGAAGCCTAAGCACACAGTCTTGGCAAGACAACAGGAATAGGTGCAAGAACAATTGCAAAAACCTGCCCTACTAATAATAATACACTTATCATTCACTGCTGCAGCAGAGCTGCTGCTGTGTGCTGCTGGTACCATATATCTGCTCACCAGCCTGCAGTGAAGTGCCCCCGAGATGCCAAAAGTTGGCCTCTACACTTATGTGTTCGTTAGACAGATATTCTGCATTCATCAGGAATAGACCGCAAGTTGAGTGTCAGGAATGTATGCCTGCTGTTGGATTGCATACATCAGGGCCTGAGCCTCCAGGTGACATTACGCCAAGCCTTTCCATGCAGGTGCCAAGAAACACAGCAAACACTGCTCATGATAATCACAAGATCTGACATGGAGCATCATGGACTTGCCACGATGATGTTGATATCTTCTCAGCCAGAAATAATCATCTGGTAAGTTGTGATAATGGATTTAACATAGCTTCTGCTGAATGACATTCTATACCTGGATAGCGGCCTCGATGTCATCCTCTGGTCCAGCATAACCTGAAGCCTTGACTTCAAACACTGACTTCATTGGTTCGATGCTGGCTTGCTCTCTCAATGCAAAAGGACTTGGGGTGGTGTTGGGTCCAGGGCCCCGATGCAGTCCTTGTCCATGGGCTGTGGTAGCATTCTTTAGGGATGCAAGCAGCACAGTAACATTCACCTGTATAAGGCACACAACAATATGAATGTTCACCTAGAAGGTTTACAGCACACAGGTTATTGCTATCACAAGACCAGGAACACTGAAACCTCTTTTGTGTCTCATTAGCAGCACTTCATCCCAGCAATCATTAAGAGGCTTCTTTAGATCAGGCTTGCAGCACATGACAATGGCTCCAGACGTCAGATAATTGGCCACTAGTTAGTAGACTAAGGCGATGAGCGCTGGATGGCAGCGCTTGGCATATGAATTACACTGCACAAAGCTGGTGTCACTATTGCTCGACAGTAAGCCAATGATCTGTACAGATATGATTCCGTTCTTGTAAAAGTCTTTCCTGGCATATGCCAGAATACACCGAACCAGCATGTTGACAGCCTACAAGCTTGCTGCAAGTACGACAGCGCACCTTGTTGTTTGGCAGCAAAGGGAACTGGTCTACTGCCACAATAAGTGAAGGCACCATGGCAGGGACCAGGTGTGTACGGCAGCTGGCTGCTGCCTGAACCGTATCAACAGAAGCCGGCGTGACAAAAGCTACGAGGGACTTTATTCCTGACTCTGCTACTCGCCCCGTGGCTACTGCACCCGTCACTCCTGCACATCAGACAAACTGGTAATCAAGCTGCGCCAGCAGCTCATCAGCCACAGGCATTCAGAGGAAGGTAACATGATTGATTCACATCTCATACGCTGCATGCTCCAGTGCTTGGATCCTGCTGCAATCTGTGCATGTCTTGAAGCAATACCTGCCGCTGTACTGTGCTTCCCATTCTGCATCGCATGCAGTCACACGCCCCAGCTCAACGAGAGTGATACTGAAGCACACCTGCACATTGCAGCAACGCTGCTTCCACCTCACCCAGCTCAATGCGCACACCATTCACCTTGACCTGGCGGTCAATGCGTCCCAGGAACTGCAACTGACCAGCTGATGTCCAGCGAACAAGATCACCAGTGCGGTACGCACGGAAAGGAATAATGATGTGTGGCAAGCTTTGTACGCATTCATGCATGCTTTCGCATCTACTGCTGCAAAGGAGGGCAAGCAGCACAATAGAGTATGTGTTTCCATCAGTTCGAGCTCATGTACCAAACACGCACACAGCGTTCTGATGTTGTACTTGCCTCAGAGTAAAAGGGGTTGTCAATGAATGCCTGTTTGGTCTTGTCAGGGTCATTGATGTACCCAAGTGCCAACCCAGGACCACTGATCAGCAACTCTCCAGGTGCACCAAATGGCATCAGAGACTGAGGTTGTCCAGGGAACACCACATAGAAGTGAGTATTGGCATTAGGTCGGCCCAATAATCCTTGGGGTGCATCGGGAGAGACATTGTAACTACTGACAATCACTGATGTCTCTGTGGGTCCATAGATTACTAGGGTAGATGTTCTGAAAGAGAGCACCTGCAGTAACATTGAGCAGCAGGCAGCTTATGTCATGAAGTGCGTGTGCAGTACTGGCAGTAGTGCTTATGTGGTCACCCAAGGGTGCATTATGCTACTACACTGAGAGAGTCATGCAAGAGGCAGCAGCCAGCAACCTAGACAAGGCGGCTGTCATGGTCGTCAAAACTTGCTACCTCACTGATCATGAAAGACGCGTTGTAGAGATGAGCTGCAGGCAAACAAGTTCACTCCAAGAAGCTCATTCCCTGTCTCAACTGTAAGGCGAGGGCAGTGGTAGGTTGGTTGTCATGTTACCTGATACACCTTCTCCAGCATGGTCTGTGGCACAAGCTCTCCTCCAACCACCCACAAACGAACTGTTCCTGCATTCTGCTTCATGGCTGGATTCTTCAGCCACTCCATACCCAGCTGTGGTGTCACAAACAGGTTCACAGTCACACCATGAGCTGCCATCAGGTCAGCGATGTACCTGGGATCCATGTGCCCGTCATCACGAGGCACAACACACTTGCCTCCTGCCACCAGCAGTGCCCAGAGCTGCAAGGCATGCGCATCAAAGCTTATGCTTGAAGTTAGAATCCCGATATCTTCAGGACCTGCAGGGCAGACAGGCAGTGAGGTTCTGTCGCACAGTTGTACTGGGCTAAACTCAGTGCCACTGCACCACTTGGTGTTTGCAGACAATTCAGCATACTCTTGCTGCATGCAGGGTGTAAGGAGTTAGCAGTTGCAGCCTGCTGCTGCTGTAAGCAGGCACATAGGTACTTGTCAGGGGCCAATAACTTGCTGCAGCAGGAGTGTCTGAGCAGTGGAACTCACTCAGCTTGCAGCGTGCCACCCAGTCCTGCACAAAGTCCGCCAATCCTCTGTGATTTACAGCCACTCCTTTGGGGTTGCCGGTTGACCCTGATGTGAAGATAATAAAGGCAGTAGTGCTGGGATCCACCTCAACTGCTGGTGCAGGTACCTTAAGTGCCCCAGAATACATAGCAGCCTCCTGGGTGAACTCCAGCACGTGGACCTTGGAGGCCGCAGTGCTACAGCTCACAGCAGCTGCTGAGGCACTTGAATGCGCTGCTGCAGCTCCAGCCATACCATGTGCACGCTCAGCTGTGAGAGGTTCAGCCAGGATGCACGACACCCTAGCAGCACTTGCATAGTAGGCCAGGCGCTCCTGCACAAACATGACATTGCAGCCATGTCACCCCTGGGTTCCCTGAGAAGCTTAATACATATGACAAAAAAGCAGCATGGTGATGTATTATTATTCAGCGGACTACTGCTGAGGTAAGCTGCGCACCCATGAGGTTGCTATGTAGGCTGTAACAGTGTTCACACCCTACCTGCGGGTAGTAAGGGTCCAGAGGAACATACGTGCCTCCAGCCTTCAGGACAGCAAGCATTGCTATCGGCATATGCAGGCCTCTTGAGAGCAGAACACCCACACGCGCGCCTGGCTGTATGCCAGAATCCAGCAGCTGGGTTGCCAGTGCATTGGCAGAAGATTCAACCTGTACAACATGACAATGTCTGTATGTTGGATGTGCCACATGGCAAAGCAGGACAAGAACACAGGAGCCAGCAGATATAAGCCTCTGGTGAGGAATGTTGGGTACACTACTGCTGCTGGTGTCAGAGCACAAGTTTGCCGAGGACAAGACCCAGCTTACCTCCTCATAGGTCATGCTCGCATCATTGAACACCAGGCAGGCCTTGGAGGGCTGAGCACTAGCTGATTTGGTAATGTGCTTGTGAAGCAGGGGAGCTTCCAGGTACTCAGGGTGATACTGCATGAGAGTCAGGTGAGGCGGTTAAGACACAAGCACCACTCCAGGCAAACCTACTGCAACTTCTTGCAGAACAGGCTTGCAGAACAAGTCGAAGCAGAGGGCCAACTGAGATGTATGGGGCTGGGGCTCTGAGGATGCCTTCTCAACCCCTGATGTATGTTGTTGTGACAATCATAACTACCAGTTGTCAAACAGTGTGCACACCTGTCCTTGACAGTCCACCAGCAGCTTGTTCTGTTGCACCATGCCCACAAGCCCAACCAGCTGCTGCAACGGCATTTGAGGAGAAGCAGCTGCCGCAGCTATCAGGTCAACCAGGGTCTTGGACATATCCTTTATGGTGTTGCAGTCGAACAGGTCGGTGTTATACTGGAATGCAAGCTTGATAGTAGCTGCGCTGTGACACAGTCCCAGGACCAGGTCTGATTTTGCGTCATCTGTGTGCAGGGCTCTGGGCTGTGCAGGCTTGCAGCCAGGCAACACCAGCTCCAAGGCCCAGTCTGCAAGTAAACAATGCAGATTGCTCCTGCCTTGGCATCATGCATCAGCCCCATTTCCATCAGCAGTGTGTATACTTCAAGCACATCACGTCGCTAGCATCTTACAAAGTTCCAAATCATCTCGCAGACGTCTGCATATTGCTTGCCGCTGTGAACTGGAATAGACTGCAGGAACATAAACAGCAGTAGATCCTATTTACCTTCGTCAGTGGTGGTCATCATAACCTGGATGAGAGGGCTGTAGGCACTGCACCTTCTGATGCCGAGCGCAGACACCAGTCTGGCAAAGGGAACATCCGCATGAGCCATAGCACCCAACAGAACCTGACGCTCATTCGCCAGCAGGTGCTCAAAGCTACACTCTTGATCAACCTGTGAACGAACTGCTATCACATTCACCAAGTAGCCTATTAATCCAGTGGTGCCTTTGGGCCTAGAGGCACTGGGAGTTCCCACAACGATGTCCTGCTGGCCGCTATACAAGGAAAGCACCACCTTGTAAGCTGTCAAGAACGTGTTGAACGTGCTGGAGCCTGTGGCAGCATTCAAAGCAGCAACAGCAGCTGCTACATCATCAGGAAGCGTGAATTCGAAGGAGGCTCCCCAGAACGACTGCACTGGCGGACGAGGCCTTTCTGTGGGAAGGTCCAATAACTCAGGGACACCCTCCAAGGTTTCCTTCCACCACTGCAGCTGTTGTTGGGCCTCAGCACAAGCCAGAAACTGTGACTGCCATGCTGCCCAATCTGAGTACTGCAGTGGTAGGGCAGGCAGACTTGGTTGCTTGCCTGCAAGCATGTCTGGATACCTGTGTGCATAAGGCAACACAAATCACGGGTCTCTACCAGATGGCGAATA